>JASDQU010739984.1:187716-198294 GCA_032191745.1 Picea mariana
AAGGGTTAGGCAAGTTCAATCTGCATTCACAAGAGTGAGATATTTCTACATTTTACGGGAAAATAATATGGTAGTAAATGGTTATATATACTTAGTCATTTAAAAAAGGCCAGCAATATCTATTCTACTACTCAACATCCTACTACCCAACATTGAATGTTGGCGTTGGTGGAATATAGAATGTTGGGGCTAGTGGATTATAGATAGTTAGATCTGAAGGCTTTCAGATTAGACAACCTATAATCCACCAACTACAACATTCAATATTAAGTAGCAAGTTGATCATATTCCTCAACATTAAGGAGTTATACCAACCCATTCCATCGTTATTAAATTCATGTCATGAATCATGGGCATGTCGTTAAGCCCAAGGATAGATGTTTAATTGAAGCGAGGGTGGGGTTGATGAGACCGTCCATCTCTTTCCACATGCAAGCACCCTTCCTTGTGCATGCCTTCAAGAATCATTTGATTGAGTTCAACGTAGTCTTGATGGAAATTTAATGGAGAAAAGCTTGAATCTGCATTGATTACTGGCTAGACTGGGAACCAACATATATGGATTTCCGGGTGGTGACCCTGGTCCTCAGACTCGGCTTCAAAGTGAGTTTGAACTTCATTTTGCTTGCAATTCTGGAGTTCCTCTCCATGATAACAGATATGAAGCTCTTTAAGTCTTTTGTTAAATCTGGTATTGAAATCTTAGTAGTTTCTATGGTTTCGTTCATATTTTTCATAACCAGTGGTTGCTTTCACTTTGCTTCTTGGTTCAAGATGAGAATTCAGAATTGGTGGGTCGAGAAGTCTCCAAAACAACCAGTCTTACAAGTTGTCAAATCAGTAATATCAAATCAGGGAAAGTGGCAGTGTACACTCAGTAATATCAAGTGCAGTGTACACTCAGTAATATCAAATCAGGGAAAGCTAGTAGAGAGAACCTCAACACACCGATTAATGGAGAAGAAGGTCCCAAAAAAGGAAGCAATGGACTCAGTCAGTGCATAGGGGAAGTAGCCTTCATATGTTTTGCTTGCAACTTTATAAATAGATATGCTCTTTAAAGTTCTTAGGTTTTTAGTTATATATTGTAGGATTTACACCTATTGATATGATAGTATCATGTTGTATTTGAATCATTTTTAGGCATTTAGTTATATGTTGGAGCTATCTTTATTTTTGGATTGTGAATTAATGATTAGAACTTCTTTTTGATGTAATTTTGCTGCAAGCTATGCAAGCTACACTAAATCTTTTATTAATATGAATCCTCCAATTAGGATTTAAAAAATAAATAAATTTACAAATAGTTATAACTACCTAAAGGTAAAACTTAGAAAATGTTTTAAATTTGATTGAATTTTAATAGAACAATTATGTACATTTATTTGGATAATTCTTTAACTTTCAATATAGAAAAATCCTTAAGCAAATACTCCCTATGTGCAATGAAATAATAGAAACCACACTGCAATTAAACATGATTTCAAAGACCTTCCTTTGGTTGGAAGTTGCCTTGGTTTATGTTTTCCTTCTCAATGTGTAATAGCTCCAAATAAGATGAGTTATGATTTTAAGAATAAACTAGAATATGCATTGCAATGTGCTTGGGAGCACTCGAAAAATCTCTTAGCAAGTGATGGACCAAAGATGAACTCCTTAAATTGACTTTATTTTATCAATCCACAGACTGTTTTTTTTATGAGATGATGTGCACTATATTGGCAATTACAGTAGTACAATCTGACTTATAAGATTGATGAATGATTTGTAACCTAAGGTTGGTTTGAATGATATGTTGGCCTTTCCCTTTAAGTAGTTATTTTCATAACCCTCACTTCTTCTTATTAGGAGATGCAAGAGAGGTTATATGGTCACTTAGATGGCTGCTACAAGACTAATTCGATAGAGGTTTTCTCAGTTGATAAGGTCATGTGCCATAGGATTAACAACCTCTTCATCACCATGTACCTTAGATCAGCTGCAAGAACCTATTCAAAGTTGTTTGTCTACATTATCTAGAAACTAGGAAATGAAGTTATGTTGAAACTAAAGAGTCCAAAATTTAATCCAAGATTGAACAAGATGCTCAATCTTAATCCCTTATCTTATATCTCTTCATTCACTTAGGCTAGTGACCTGCACTCCTACATCTCAAGTCAAAAGCAAGGGATGAGGGAAATGATTATCATTGCTCTTTGTGAAGAGGAGCACAACTTGCATAAGTCCATTCAATCTTCTAATGACAACCAATGATTGCTTTAGATTCAATAAGATTAACTAAGATACTGGACACCATAAATTAAAGAGTTGTAAATGGAACAAATGGGAAATTAAATTGTAGAATTGAAATGGATTGAAAGGAAATGATATGAAGCAAATGAAACGGTTGTAAATTGCATGAAACTACTATAGAAATTGTAAACTGATACAAAATTGAGAATATTATAGCAATGAGGGTTCCTTGCATTCCCTTGAGTGGGACCTACTCAAGGTATCTATAGGAACCCTTCGTGAAACCACCAAGTGCTCAAATATAAAAATATAGTCTCTTTATTCAAAAATTCAACTTCATGACAACAAACTGTTTTCACAATTCAAATGTACTCTTAACACCTATGAAAGTATTATGCCAAAAAAAAAACGTGTTCCTACTTTCATCCTGTGGTTCCTACCTCTACTTATACAAAATCACAACTCTCTCTTCAATCAATCCTTGATTGAAGGGTACTTCTCTCTTGGATCCCTATAATGATGGATCCTTGTTTCAAGGGCCTAATTTATCTCATTAATTAAAATTCCCTTAATCAATAAAACAAATGAGGATATGGTTAATTGAGTACTTTGATTGCTTAGCTCCCTTGGAGGTTAGAGAGAGGGAATGATCCAACTTTTATCTCATGTGGATTTTTATGGAGATCATCCTTTTGATCTATTTGTACCAATTAGTATCCCAAAACCTCAAGAATGCATAAATCTATCTAAAATCATAATTAAATTAAAGTACATCACATAAACTCAATCATTTATAAAAGTCAATATGCATAACCCAAGATTTTTCATATTCACCATATTATTTTTATAAGTAATGCAAGATTTAATCCATAAAAAGGGTCATAGCAATTATAACATGGGCCTCAAGATCCCATCGTTTCGTGGCCCATCAGCAAGTATCAAAAACTATCAATAAAAGAAAATGATATTGTTCTTCTTCATTAAGAAAATCGTGTAACTACATGCATTAAAAAAAAAATCATATAGGCTCTTCAAAGAACAAAAAAATGCTAATTTTTTATGGGCTTCAAATCAAATACACAAATACATAAAACAACAAGCTCAAAATTATCAACATCCCCCTACAGTGTAAGCCAACTATTATGGCTAGTGTCCTGATTAGGTGTTAATCATATAATGATAAAAAGTGGCTAGGAGATAGGATATTTCCTCTTCCTTCTTTGTAGTGAAAGTACTAGCATAAAGAGATAGAGCTTGCTTAGAAATCTTATCAACCTATACATTTAGTACTCTATAAATGTGTTGAAAAATAAAATTTGTGAAATTTTCTTTTAATTCGTTAAGTTTTTCCAAGATTGGAGAAAGGATCAAATTTGAAGATTACACTTACCATTGATCCAATCAATGACTAGCGTAGAGTCTCCTAGGATATTAATATGTAAAGCTTATTTTTTATTGTTATCCTTGTCATTATCCACAGAGAATTCATATATTCCCAGTTATTCGTTCCCTCTCCCCATTTTCCACAACCCTTCATATGAAAATCTAATTTGGTGGATGAATTGAATGAGAAAAATGTCCCTATTCTAACAAGTCATTTCATTCCTAGTAAGCCAAAGCACCCATGTAATACCCTTATTTCCCCCATCTTGTAATTAATCATTAATTAGGATTACCATTCTATGGAATGTGAACGATGTAAATGTATTTTTGTTTAGATTTCCAACGAATGATTGTGAGGGTGAAGCCTTGAAGTACTGGCCAGGATATCACAAGAGGAAAAAGTGAGGGAATAGTAGAGAGGGTTCATTATGTCAAAATGACCCTAAATTCTCTTTGTTAAAATAATAAGCCTCATCTTGATCCCAAGGAGAAATCAATTAATGAAAGAAGGACTGGTGGTTGAACAATCAACTACCCCCTAAATTCTCTTTGTTAAAATAATAAGCCTCATCCTGATCCCAAGGAGAAATCAATTAATGAAAGAAGGACTGGTGGTTGAACAATCAACTACCCCCTTAAATGGAAGCATGGAGGGTCTGGCTGAGGCGATGGAAAGTTGTCAACCTGAAGTACCACATAGGGCAGTTTTTCCTGCAGGCCCAAACTGATCTGAATTTCCTTCTGACAGAAGGAACAAGAAAGGTCCATAACTTTCCTAAAGAGGAGAAAGGCATGCAAGAATACACGTGAAGGAAGACAAGAATGAGACACACTAAGGGGAATGCATGACCCCGATATGCAGAAGAAAAGAGGAAGAGTGTTTGAGGATCTCCAGCTGAGAAGAAGAACTAGAATCTTTATAAGTTGTTCTCGTTACTGGATAGAACAAGAAAAAGGATCTTTGAGAATTCACAGAAGATATGACCGGAGAAAAATATCGTGAGTTTGGTGTTAAAGGAGCATCTAATAAGCCTCGCAGAGATTGTGACAAAGAGAGAGAATCTCTGAGGAATTGCAAGATTTGTTGTGACAGAGATAGATTCTCTGCGAAACTGCAAAAGTTCCCTAGTGATATCATGGCTTGGCACAGGGGTGGCCAGATTGCTAAGAATGAATTCCTCTGAGCCTATGGTTGGGTGGAAAGGAAAACACCCACAGTCAGTTGATCGGCTATCAAATGTTGTTGGCACAGGAGCAGACCCAGGGTTCACTCCAAGAGCGTACCAATAAACCCTAGCTACTGGCCCTTTCGGCAACACCTGCAAGGCTGATGCAGTCTCACCCGAAGCAGCTATGAGGGGGTTGCAGGACAGAAATGTCTACAACCAAGGGGAATATCAAGTGGATTGACTACCAAAGAAATTAAGTCATTTATATATCACTTACCAACTTATCTCTTACTTCGCACAACTGCCTATCAGATCTAACATAGTAATGCAATAACAATATATCAAAGGAAAAAGAACATAGCATCAATCACACACACAAGAAAAGATATACGTGGTTCACCCTCTCTCTAGGGATACGTCCACAGAACTGTGCTTTATAATGTATTAAGACGAAGCATACAGTTCTTGTCTGCGCTCTTAGCTAGCATATCTTCTTTCTTCTCCTCTCTATCCCTCCCCTTCCTGCGCACCCAATTGCAGGACTTGATATCCACACCCAGGTGAAGATCTTACAATACCAGAAGGCTCTCACTCTTAGAACTTCTCACTCTCACAACAATAATCCTTCATACTAGAATGGCAATGGCAACACACAATCATAACACCAACAACAACCCAACCCAGGTCCTCTTGACCTTTATTTATACATTAGCATAGCTCATCAACATCCTTAGGCTGAAACCTAAGTGTCAAAACCCTAGATACCAAAACCCTAGGTGTCTAAAACCCTAGGTCAACTTGACCCACGTTTTTAGGGCTTCGACAACCTGTCTTTCCTTCCTTCTCGCGTAGTGCTCCAAAGCATCCAATGGTGGATTTTTTCGCTTACTGAGTTGTCCATGATCCTTCTTCCTTATTGATCTATCATCCTTGATCTCCTTGTCCAATGGCTTGATTCCTTTTACTTCGCTCCGTCTTTTCTGTTCTTTTTTTCACTTCGACCCAGTAACAGTCACTATGTCTTCTGTACAGTTCACATTTCACCTTTTCCGCCTTGACCTTCGCTTACTTCCATAACCAAGGGCCAAAAGGCCCCCAACACTCACCTGTGACTCGTCCTGAGGCACTTCAGATCTTATTCTTCTGTTTTACTTCGACTTCAGACTACGCAGTGCAGCCTTTGCTTTCTGCTCTATGCCTCCTCTCCTTCCCTATGCAGACTGTCTTTTCTTTGTCTAGTACCCAGTTTCAACTGCACCTGGTGCCTAGACCCTTTTCCTTATGCTTTTACTTAGAGCTACGAGGCAGCTGGTTGTCATAGTACAACTTCAGCCAACTCCTATTCACTAATACTTCCTTTCATTCTCCATTCAAAGTCTTCAACTGTGCAGCTCCTCCTTTTGTAACATAGGCGACCTCATATGGCCTGATCCAATGCATTCGAAACTTCCCAAGATGCTTTATGAACTTATTTCCATATACCAGTACTAAATCACTTTGCTTGAATGCCTTCTTCTTGATGTGTCTATCGTGATAGGCCTTTTCTCTTTCCTTTTGCACCTGCTAATGGAATCCTGCAATAAATATGTCTTCTTCGAGTTTGATCAATTTTGCAAGCCTCTCTTGAACAACACCAGTGTCATCCATATCTGTAAAGGCAGCAATTCTTAAAATTGGTACCAGGTATTCCATTGGGACAATGGCTTCGAGACCATACACCAACTTGAAAGGGGTATGCATTGTTATTTTATTATAGGTGGTTCTATAGGCTCAAATCACTGTTGGTACTCTTAAATCCTATTCATCCATGTTCACACTGCAAATTTTCATCAGCGTTGTCTCCAAGATCTTGTTGAATGCTTCCACTGTCCCATTTGCTTGTTGATGGTGAGGCATGCTCTTCTGATGGTGGACTGCAAATTCCTCAGTCAGGGCTTCAATTGTTTTATTTATGAAATGTGTGTCTTGATCACTCATAAGGATCTTTGGGCATCCAAACATGGTTATGATGTCATCAAATATGAAGTGTTCAGCTGTAGTTTCACTACGGTCCTTAACTTCTCTTGCTTCAACCCATCTAGTCAAGTATTCTTTCGTAGTAATTATGTACCTTGCTCCTATGTGCTTGCATGGTGGGTTTATAGGTCCTACAAAGTCAATGGCCCATTTTTCAAATGCTTGTAGGGTTAGTTGTGGTGTTAATGGAATTTCATCTCTTATGGACGGTTTCCCAACTCTTTGGCATACATCGCAGGCGCGGTAATAGTCCTTGGCATCTCTGTATAAGGTAGGCCACCAAAGACTAGCTTTAAGAACCTTTTGCGCAGTTTCTTTCATTGCGTAATGTCCTCCTGCGATGCCTTCATGAGATTTTGAGAGGATCAATGGTCTCTCTAACTCCATAACACATCTTCTCAGTATCTCATTAGGCCCCATTTTGTATAGATGTCCAGCTATAAGTAAAAATTCGGCAGTGCGCACTACTAGTTGTTTCTTCTGAGGAATTGTATACTCACTAGGTGCCATTCCTGTTGACAAGAAATGGACTATCTCTGCGAAGTGGTCATCAATATTTCTAATGGCCAGTAACTGTGCATCTGGCAGTGTATCCTCCAAACTGGTTGGCTCTTCTCCATGTTCCAACCTTGACAAGTGGTTAGGACCTTTCTTCATCCTTCCCGGCTTAACTACGATCTCAAAGTCATATTCCTGAAATAGAAGAATCCATCTGCATATTCTCCCCCCCAACACTGGCTTTTTGACTAGGTATTTCAGCGCGAAGTGCTCAGTAAACATTTTAAAGTGTCCTCCCAAAAAGTAGTGGCGAAATTTCTGCAGCACATACACCATGGCTAATCTTTCTCTCTCAGTGGTGGTGTAATTAATCTCAGTTGTTGATAGCTTCCTGCTCGTAAAAGATAATGGATGGTCAATATCTCCTTCGCCAGGTTGTGCTAACACAGCTCCCAATGCAATGGAATATGCATCGACATGCACGTGAAATTCCTTGCTCCAATCTGGGAAAACCAGAATGGGTGCAGTAACCATTTTTTGTTTCAATGTCTTGAAGCTCTATTGGTATTCTTCTGTCCAACTGAACTGACAGTCATTCTTCAAAATATTTTCCATGGGTGTTGTATTCTGGGCATATCCTTTAATGAACTTCCTGTAATATCCAGTATGTCCCAGCGCAGTGCGTAGTTGTTTGACTGAAGTAGGGGGTGGCAGATAAACTATAATGGCAATTTTAGATGGATCTACCAGCAATCCCTGCTTGCATACAATATGACCTAATAACACTCCAAATGGTGAGAAGAAGATGCACTTCTTCATATTCAAGGAAATTTGACACTACCAACATTTGTCCAACATTAGAATTAGACATTTAATATGATTTTTCAATAAACTAAAAACAGTCCAATCATCAAAATATGCTTCTAGAAATTTATGCAGAAACTCCTTGAATGCTTCGACCACCACCCTAGAAAAGATGGTTGGGGCATTCTTCAATCCAAACGGCATCATTTTATACTAGTAGGATCCCCATTCTATTGCAAATGTGGTATTTTGGCGATCTTCCTTGGCAATCTGAATCTGATGGTATCTTGAAAATCCATCTGTAAAAGAATATACTTCCTCGCCTCCCACATTATCTAACACTTCGTCAGTGAATGGCGTAGGGAAGAGGTTATGCAAACAGGCATCGTTCATCTTCTTGAGATCTATGCAGATCCTGATCTCTTATGTCTTCTTGTCCTGTACCACCATAGGGATAATCCACTCTGACTCTTCCACAAGTTCTATAATCCCTGCTTCCAGTATTCTGTCGAGCTCAATCTTCACTTTCTCCTTATATTTAGGGTTCAATCTGTAGGGTCTCTGTTTGACTGGTCTTGCATATGGTTTCAAATGGATCCTCATCTCTGCCATAGGCCCTTTAATTCCCTTCATATCAATGAACTTGATTGGAAACAAGTCATGATATTCATGCAATAATTTTGTTATCTTGTCGATAGTAGCAGCATCCCAGTAATCTCCAAAATTTGCAAGCTTCGGTGTCTTCTCTGTTCCAATATTGACTTTCCTAATCTTGATTGGTTGTCCAAGGAATGATAGCTCAACTCCTAGTCCTTCCACATCTCTTTGGCCTTCTGTTTCGGCGATGTTCACCTTCCTAGGATCATCATCCTCATCAACATTGATGTTGTAACAGCCTTGTAGTTTCTGGAGAGGCACAATCCATTCATCCTTTTCTTGTTCTAAAGGGAGGCTAGAGGCCTCCTCAAATACCTTATGTATGGCAATCTGTAATTCTTGATCTACTGAAAGAAATTGAATTTCAAATAAGAATGAAGTTACAAAATTCTGAGTCATACCTTCCCAATTTGCAGTGACGAGGCGCAACTCTGCTTGAAGGTACCAATTGATAGGTGTCATGTCTAGTGTGTTAATGAATTTGTGCACCCATTGCTCTTGAGGAATGTTGCTCCAGGCTTCCTCGCAACTTCGCACATGGCCCTTTGGGTAGCTTCGACCTGTGTACCGAACTTCCCAGCCTTCTACTTGTGCTGAGAACTGCGTTGTCATCAAGGTACAACATTGTACCTAGTCTGCAATGTTGGTTTTGTGTCTCCCCCACCATCTTGCTGGGGTTGATTTTAGGGCCTCATCCATTTCCAAGAATCTTTGTTGTATTGGTACACTTTCTTCAAATTTTGACAAGAAGGTTTCTAAAGGATTCAAACCATCAAAGGTGGGTAAGTTACTTACTGTTGTGTCGATCTAGCAAATTTCTCTAGTTAATCTATCACATCTTCTTGTAGATACTTCATACATTTTATTATACCAGTTCTCTAGTGCTTCTTTTGAGTCTGATGAACATGCATTGTCACTTCGCCAGCTTAGGTTTCCATCGGTCGTAGGATTAATGTAATATTGTTGTCTGGTTGTTAGTTTGTATATGTTTTCCATCTCATATGCGCGGTCTTCCTCTCTGATGGGATCTGTGTATCACTGGCCTTCATCAGGATCTAAAGGTGAAATGACCCTAAGGCCATATCTTTCAAAAGTCATACGTCTTTTATTTAAAACAACCACAGTGGAATCATTGAAATCCCAATCAATTCCTAACAGCACAGGGTAAGGACAACTATCATCAACTATCTCAATTACCTCAAAATCTGCAAATGTTGTTACTCCATCGATGTCCACAGGGACATGTTCCAGTATGCCAAAGGGGCTTACAGCTTGTCGATTATCCATCCTAATTATGATAAGGAAATATATCAACTTGGGTTTTCCCATTAATTCCTAGGTGTGCTTCATTATGGAATTGACCTTCGACAATAAGTCGAGGACCACATAGTCTATATCATATTCTCCTATTTGAGCATTCAAGTGTAATTCCTTATTTGTTCTTCTCTTTTTAGTGATTTGGTGTACTGCCCTATTCAATAAGGGATCTATCTTTCATAGCTCATACTGTCTGATTAAAATTTTTAGTTCTTGTACAATGCTCTCATCCTAAATCAACTTAATACAAGTATATAGAAATTCCATGAGCTTTCTTACCTCTTTTCCTTCTCTTGGCGAAGCAGACTGATCAAATTCCTGAGGCATTCCATATTCTCTCACTTCTGGTCATGTCTTTGATGAAGAGCCTTGATCTCCTTTTGATCCGGATTATTTTCGGCACGAAATGAGAGCGGAGATATAATAAAGAAATGCACAGAGATATCGCGTATATCCAGTAATATAACAGAAATATATCAGAGATGCAACCATAAACACAGAT
>JASDQU010739984.1:198314-212035 GCA_032191745.1 Picea mariana
CTTTGTCATACTTTGGTTGTTGCGGATTTGCAAACCTGAACTCCTGTTTGTTTTGGTGCTTAATTTTCTGCTCAATTTTAACAGCATAACGATAAGCAGCACCGAGTGATGAGATGTCCAGAAAATCCATTTCAGTCTGGATGTATCTGTGTAGAGCCCCATGGTATTTCAGAACCAAATGTCGCTCAGATTATTTGATACCCAGCTTGGTGCGCAAGGTATGGAAGGTATTGGTGAACTTCGAATTTGCTTGGCCCCTGTCTTGCCGCAGTGTGGTCCATCTCATGTACTGGTCCTCATAGTTGCCAACAGGGTAATACTGTTCCTTTACCGCATCCACAAAAAAATCCCAAGTGGGATTGGCCCCATATATTCCAGACTACTCTATGGAACTTTTCTCCCAGTAAGTTTCCCACCAATGTTTGACATGAGGGAGAGCTTTAAGGAGTGCGAAGGTGATCTTTTTTTTGTCAAAAAAGTTGTGAACAAAGAAATAACCTTCTAGCAGAGTTAACCATTTTTCAAGGGCTTCTACATATATCTTTCCTTCAAATACAGGAATATCAAAATTAACTTGTACCTTGAAAGGAAAGGTGCCTCCAAAGTGGCCACTTGATGAAGATGTGCCTGATGTTATCATCAGATGTTTAAGGTCCCTCTGGCGCGTGAGAGATTGCTCAAGCAATAGATTGATAGGATCATCTGCTCTGTTGTTTTTTATTTTCATCTGCCATTGAGGGTTTATTGGGTGTGCAAGAGAAATTGTATTCAAGAAAGACAAGCTCGAGACCCAACTTTCTATACTCAAACTTGTCTGGGACATGCACTGAAAAAACGATCAAGAGCAGCCTGCTCTGATACCACTGATCCAGATTATTTTCAGCACGAAATGAGAACAGAGATATAATAAGGAAATGCACAAAGATATCGCATATATCCAATAATATAACATAAATTTATTAGATATGCAACCATAAACACAGATATACAGTAATACACGATTTCTATTAATGAAAGAAATGTACAGAGACTGTAAAAATACAGAGTGAAAGACTCGCTAGAATGGTGGCAGCTTGTCTTTGAGAATAAATGTGATGGCTACTCGCATTCATAAGAAGATGATTACAATGAGGCTCTGTAGGCCTTTTTACAATAAACATGAATGCCAAAATTCTTAGACATAAAAAAACCTAACCCTAGGAGATGAAGCACCAAAAGTTGTGTGGGCCCTGTTTGGGTAAGTTGGCGCATCAACTTCTCGGGGTCGTAACTTTTGCATACAATCTTTGTTTTAGGCGTATGATAAATCGTTGGAAAGGTATCATCGAGGAGATTCATTTTGTGGGCTCAACAATTCCATTGGATATCATTTAGAACCTTGATCTTGAAAAACCTTCATTTATGCTCTCAATATGGCCCCTGAAGTTAAAACCTGCTAAAAATCGTAAATTGCCAAAATTTCCAGAGAACTGTTTTGAGCCAGTCGAAAAAGGTGGGTGGCCACCGATATCCACCTAGATCAATCTTCCATCCTTAGGAAGCAATGGTCTCCATTGCGTTGAGTTACCGGGGGAGAGGGAAAAACATTTGCTGGATCTGAATCTTGGTGAGTTGCTTGTATTGCTGGAGACGTCGCGTTGCTTAGTTTGTGGAAGTCTGTCATGAACCTGTTGAAGATGAGGTTGTTCAAAAAGTCAAGCTACATGAGAGGAAGGTGTGCTTAAGGAATATTTGTGCTTTGTTGCAACCTTGTCAACCTACTTCTGTTGGATAGAAGGTGCAGGGGGCAAGGTTGTAGTGGTTGCAGTGTCTTTCTATTCTCCTTTTGAATAGCGTTTGAAGAGACTGAATTTTGTAGTATGAGATATTACCTTGCGACAAATTTTAGGTGGAACAATAGTTGGAACTACCTCTGGTATTCTGTAGAGATGACCCTCCAAAGTAACAATGACACTATAGGGTCGAGACTCACATATATGGTTGGCCCAACAGAACATCACAGACATCTAGTTGGGCAACATCACATAATACCTCATCCTTGAAGGGTTGGATGTTGTATGCTAATCGACACTGTTGGATGACACAGAGATCTCGTCCTTGCCGAAGCCACCCAATTTTGTATGGTTGTGGGTGTGGTGTTGTCGACAATCCCAATTGTTTGACGACCTCTGCTGAGATGAGGCTTTTCTGGCTTCTCCTATCAACAAAAAAATGCAGCGGGGTCCCCTTCACCCACATATGTGAATGAAAAAGGCGCTCCCCCTCTTTAAGATCTGTTGGTTCTTCTGGTTGAATTGTTGTGACCGCGATAATAGCAGTGGGGTCTGCGTCAATGATCTGTGCTTTACCAATATTTTTAGAATCATATTCTGAATCAGGGTTCGGCTGCTTGTCTTTGATCTCAGCCACTAATGACTGTTTTGAGCAACATTCATCGGTGTTGTGCTAGGGGATTTTGTGGAAATGACACCATTTTCCGGTGTCCTTCTTTGTCTTCTCGTGACCCTTCTTTTCCTGTGTCTTGGACTGGTTTTCAGGAAACTATTTGTTAGGTCCGTCTTTGTCATACTTTGGTTGTTGCGGATTTGCAGACCCGAACTCCCGTTTCTTTTGGTGCTTAAATTTCTGCTCAATTTTAATGTCATATCGATAAGAAGCACCGAGTGATGAGATGTCGAGAAAATCCATTTCAGTCTGGATGTATCTGTGTAGAGCCCCACGGTATTTCAGAACCAAATGTTGCTTGAAGTCTTTGATACCCAGCTTGGTGTGCAAGGTATGGAAGGTATTGTTGAACTCTGGATTTACTTGGCCCCTCTCTTTCCATAGTGTTTTCCATCTCATGTACTGGTCCTCATAGTTGCCAATAGGGTAATACTATTCCTTTACTGCGTCCAAAAAACAATCTCAAGTGGGATCGACCCCATATATTCCAGACTCCTCTGTGGAACTTTGCTCCCAGTAAGTTTCCCACCAATGTTTTACATGAGGGAGAGCTTTAAGGAGTGCGAAGGTGATCTTTTCTTTGTCGAAAAAATTGTGAACAGAGAAATAACCTTCTAGCAGAGTTAACCATTTTTCCAGGGCTTCTACATCTATCTGTCCTTCAAATACAGGAATATCAAAATTAACTTGTACCTTGAAAGGCGAGGTGCCTACAAAGTGGCCTCTTGATGAATATGTGTCTGATGCTATCGGCAGGTGTTTAAAGATGTGGGAAAAATTCTCCATCATTTCATCCCTCTGTCGCATGAGAGCTTTCTCAAGCAATGGATTGATAGGATCGTCTGCTCTGTCATTTTTTATTTTCTTCCGCCATTGAGGGTTTCTTGGGTGTGCGAGAGCGATTGTATTCAAGAGAGACAAGCTCGAGACCCGACTTTCTATACTCAGACCTCGTCGGGGACATGCACTGAAAAAACGATCAAGAGCAGCCTGCCCTGATACCACTGATCCAGATTATTTTCGGCATGAAATGAGAGCAGAGATATATTAAGGAAATGCACAGAGATATCGCGTATATCCAATAATATAACAGAAATTTATCAGAGATGAAACCATAAACACAGATATACAGTAATGCACAATTTCTATTAATGAAAAAAATGTACAGAGACTGTAAAAATTCAGAGTGAAAGACTCGCTAGAATGGTGGCAGCTTATCTCTGAGAAGAGATGTGACGGCTACTCGCATTCGCAAGAAGATGATTACAATGAGGCTTTGCAGGCCTTTTTACAATAAACAGGAATGCCAAAAGTCCTAGATATCCAAAAACCTGACCCTAGGAGATGAAGCGCCAAAAGTCGTGTGGGCCCCGTTTGGGTAAGTTGGCGCATCAACTTCCTGGGGCTATAACTTTTGCATACGATCCATTTTAGGCGTATGATAGCTCGTTGGAAAGATATTGACGAGGATATCCATTTTGGGGGATCAATCATGCCTTTGGCTATCATTGAGAACCTCGATCTCAAAAAACCTTCATTTAGGCCCTCAATATGTCCCCGGAAGTTAAAAGCTGCTAAAAATAGTAAATTGCCAAAATTGCCAGAGAACTGTTTTGAGCCAGTCAGAAAAGGTGGGTGGCCACCAATATCCACCTGGATCAATGTCACACATGGAACTCCCATGTGGAATTCTAGAGGCTACTCCCTTTAGAAACACTAGGGTCAACTCCCCATAGTGTGTGATTTCAAGGTAAACTCCCTTGACATGTCCTCATGTGCTCTCCACATGGTACGTGTCATCATGTGCTCTCCACAAGGGACGTTGGTCTATCCCTTCTTGAATAAGTGTCCTCACAGATAAAAACATGTATCCCTTCTCAGATAAGCCCAAACCCACTTATCCCTTCTCGGATAAGTATCCCAATTATTCTTTCTCAGATAAGTGTCCTCACAGATCAACTCAACTCAGTCACGGATGAGTACGATCTGGAGAATGTCTTAGGAATCTGCAAACATTAACACTCTCTCTTAACAAGGGAGGCATTCTTTTCCATGCCAAGGTTATCACAAAACTACTCAAACTTCATCATGGTTTGGTAAGAACATCAAAAAATTTCTCATCTGTAGGAAGGCACTATACCAGTACTTCCTTCCTCTAGACCATGTCTCAAAATAACAGTGGAATCTAGCACATGTCCAAATAAATCTACAAGGATATTGTGAAGCCACACTGTTTCGCAGAATGCCACACTCAATGCAACATACTATGCTTCTGTGATGATCAAGGCCACATAAGTCTGTTTCCTGCTACACCAGGAAACCATGGTAGATCCCAAAGTGAAGCAACACCCAGAGGTGCTCTTCCTGTCCATTGCACTCCCTGCCTTGCAATCAGAGTCAATATATCCCTGCAATATCATGTCAATACTAGAATTATATCTCATACCATGTTCAATTGTGCCTAGTGGGTATCTCAACACATGCTTCACAAGAATCCAGTGTGTCTGTCTCCGTTGACTCATACACTGGCTAAGTGTACTCACTGCATAAAAAATATTGGTCTGGTGTATCTGTCTTCATATTCATCACCATTGGTGTAGCTACGAACTTCAAGTTCAACATCCCAAACTTCTTCAATATCTCAACTGTGTACTTCCCCTAAATCGTGAAGATATCATCAGTTCTCTGCCAAACCTCTAGTCCCAAGAAGTATTGCATCATACTAAGGTACTTCATCTCAAACTTAGAGGTCAATGCATACTTTCATTCAACAATAAGGCTCTTTGTACCGGTGAGGAATAAATCATCAATGTAGAGGACCAAATAAAGGACTCACCATTAACAGTCTTGTAGTATAGGCTAGGATCGACAAAACTTTTGTTGAAGCCTAAAATCATCAGGTGTCCATCAATAATCACATACCAAGTTCGAGGTGGCTGCTTGAGTTCATACAAGGCCTTCTTCAACCTACACACATGAGACTTCGTAACTTCCCCAACCACCCAAGTTGGGAAATGCCACTAGAATTCTTCTCTATTACCAAACTGTAACATACCCATCCTCCCATAGGATGGGCATGCCACACCAAGAACACACCTCTTGGTTAATTTGAAAACTCTAATAACAATTAATTAATAAAGAAGCATGAAATACATACATGCAATGATCAATATTCATACCACAACATAAAATACATGCACAATATACCATGCACAACATTAGCTAGCAAGAATGCATATTATAGGCACAATCTCAGGTATAATAATTTGATACACAGTGGAAATAAATACACAAGCAAAGGAAACCATAACATATATCACTTATCTTTTATAAAAGAAGACACCAACTGACTGTAGACCAAGGATGTTCCACCCAACCATAGACATTGTTGTTCCAAGTCTCAAAAAAAATGTCACCCCCGAGCCAGAGTTATGAATCCACAAGGATGGTTTTAGAGTGTTACTTGGCTTCCCTAACCAAAGTCTCACATGATTCTCCAACACTCACAACAATCCAAGTACCCAGCTCTCTTCTACCCAGCCTGCACCACCCAAGAGAATGGACCTCCACCCTTCTTTGCCACACAACCCCTCAGAGAGTCCTTCTCTTTCCAAGGCTCTAGTGCAGTTGGTCTAGAATTTTCATGCTGGGACTCTCAGTACTCATAGTTGTGATCAAAGATGAACACATGCCAATCATCTCATACATGCAGACCTCAAATCATGGTTGGATTACACCAACAATCTCTACATCCCACAACAGTGGTTGTTCTTCAACAGTTCATCTTCATTTCCCAAGCCAAGACACAGAAATGAGGAAAGATGAGTGAGTGAAGGAATGAATGGAGTGCAGACTCCACAAGAGAGGATGAATAGTGAACAAAATGGTTGAATGAACGCGTGAGGTGACAAACAAAAGATCCAGAATGTGGATGGGAAAGAGAGTGAGTGAATGACCAAAATGAATGAGAGATTTTTCCAAAGGGGGAACCCCTTCCACAAACCAGGGATGGGTTTTCGTAATTCGTGGGGATCAAGAACCTCTTGGATTTCCCCCAAGATCTCATGTAACTGATTCTCCCCCATTACATAAAATGGGTAATATAAAATAAATATGCACTTATCCCCTCAAGCCCCCTCTCTTGTGGAATCATAGCCTCCTATAAATCTAGTCCTTGTTCGTTTAGCAGCCAACGATGTATTTATTATTAATAATGATCACAAAATTACATTTCTTAGGCACACTAGAATTTTCATAATTGTTTGGTCACTCTGGCTTCTCAACAATGTAACAATACATTATTTAATATGGGGGCTCAAAACCCAGGGTGTTACATCCCCTCCCTCTTATTTTGGCATTGTCCTCAGTGCATATACAAGACAAGAATAAAAATTTCAAAATTTATTCAAAAAGTTGCAGGTACTCTGCCTGCATGGCATATTCATGCTCCCAGGTAGCATCTTTAGGACCGTAGTAGGTCCACTTAACTTTTACCATCTCTATAACTCGATTTCGGAGCATTTTGACTTTTCTGTCCAGTATTCACACTGGTTGGACCTGAAAGTTTCCCTCTGTCTCTACCTGAATCAGATTCCAATCAATAACATGGATAGGATCATCTACAAATTTCTTTATAAAAGAGACATGAAAACATTATGCACATTCATGGAAACAGATAATACAAGCATGTATACAACTGGCCCTATTATGTCCAATATCTCAAATGGACCACATAATTTGGCTGCTAGCTTTTTACAACTACCCAACTTCAAAGAGCTCTTCTTGCGATTTAATTTCAAAAGCACATGCTCTCCTACTTTAAATTCTCTTGTTGTCATATTCATGTCGACATAAACCTTCTGTCTATCTTGAGTTTCCTTTAAATTTTTCTTAATCTTAACCATTTGGTCTTCCATTTCCTTGAGCAAATCCGACCCAAGTACCACCATAGCTGTTGGGTTGTCCCAACTTACTGGAGTACTACACTTTCTACCATACAAGGCTTCAAATGGGCTCATCTTCAATGAATCTTGATACCCATTATTATAGACAAATTCAACCAAGTGCAGGTAATATTCCCACTTAGATGGATTATCCATGACATACATTCTTAACATGTCTTCAATTACTCGGTTGACCCTCTCTGTATTCCCATTTGACTGTGGATGATATGTTGCGCTACAGTTCAGATTTGTACCAAATCCTTTGAATAATCCTTTCCAGAATTTGGAAGTAAACTTAGTGTCTATGTCTGATACAATTGTCCTAGGTATCCCATACAACCTAGCAATTTCCTTCATATAAATTTCAGCAATGTTAGTTGTTGTATGAGTTGTTTTTCTAGGAACAAAATGAGCAGCCTTTGTCAATTTATCAACCACTACCATGATTGAATCGTGTTTCCTTGTTGTCCTCATAAATTTAGTTATAAATTCAATGGTTATCACTTCCCATTTCTTCTTTGGAATTGGTAATGTTTGTAGAAAACCCGCTGGGTGTCTATGCTCCGCCTTTACTTTCTGACATTCCATACATCTAGCGATGTAATCAACAACATCATTTTTCATCCCCAAACAAAAGAACTAGCTTCTTACTGTTGTAATTGTTTTCTGATAACCGGGATTTCCAACATATGGAACATTATGCATTTATTTTAGTACCATATTCCTAAGTTCTCTGTAACTAGGAACATAAATTATGTTTTTATGCATAAGTAGTCCATCTTCCTTTATCTCATACTATTTCACTTTCCGTTGTACATCTCGTTGTAATATTTTCTTTACTTGTAGGTAATGTTGATCTGAGCAACAACATCTAAAATTATTCTCTTCAAGTCTGACTGGTGCATACTGACAATTGTAGCATCCATGAGATGCACTCTTCTACTAAGTGCGTCATCAACTTTATTTTGTTTTCCTTCGATATGCTTGATATCAAAGTCGTATTCACTTAAAAATTCAAGCCATATTGTTTTCTTGGCATTCAAAGTTGGATGTTCAAAAAGATACCTCAGATCACTGTGGTTTGTTCTTAATTCAAATCTCTTTCCCATGAGATAATGCCTCCACATATTCAATGCATGAACAATGGTAGCAAGTTCCAAGTCATGCATGGCATAGTTCCTCTCATGCTCCTTAATATTTCTGGACTCATAACAAATGACATGTCCATTTTGAGTGAGGACTCCACCAAGTCTTTCCTTGCATGCATTTGTGCATACCATAAAATTCTCATTTGGGTTAGCAATCTTCAAAATAGATGCACTAGTAAGTAATTCCTTCAGCGAATTAAAATTTTCTTCACACATAGGTGTCCATTCAAATTTAATTTCCCTCTTTTGCAAAGAAGTGATGTGATGAAAAATATTAGAGAAACCTGATATAAACCTTTTGTAGTAACCAGCTAACCCCATAAAATATCTGACTTCTGAAACATTTATGGGTGTTGGACATCCTCTAATGAATTCAATCTTCTCAAGGTCTACTGCTATACCCTGCTCTGAAATAATGTTCCTCAAGTAATGGATTTGTTCTTGATAAGAATAAACAAGTATGTCATCCAAGAATACTATGACAAACTTATCCAAGTAATTTATGAATATGACATTCATTAAGCACATAAAGACAACTGGTGCATTGGACAATCCAAATGACACCGCTACAAATTCATAATGCCCATACATGGTTCTAAAGGATATCTTATGCATGTATTATTCCTTGATTCTTACCTGATGGTATCATGATCTCAATTCTATCTTTGAAAATATATTTTCTCCTCTTAGTTGATCAAAGAGCTCATCAATTCTAGGTAGAGGATACTTGTTCTTTATAGTAGACTTATTCGGTTGTTGAAAGTCAATACACAACCCGCCTCAAGGTTCCATATTTATTTCTGACAAAGAGTATTGGTGCTCCCCAAGGTGAAACACTTGGACGTATGTACCATTTCTTCAACAATTCCTCCAACTGCATTTGTAATTCTTTTAACTCGGGTGTACTCATTCTGTAAGGTGTTTTTGACACTGGGACGGCTCCTGGCACTAGATCAATAGAGAAATCTATTTCCCTTTTTGGTGTAAACCTTGGTATTTCTTAGAATACGTCCTTGAATTCTTGTAGTATCGAGAAATCTTCAAGGCTTGGCCCCTTTGTATTTTTTGGCTCCTCTACATGGGTTGCATGCAATTAACACCCTTTTCTAAAACATCTCTTCAATTGTAAGACTGAAATCTCCCTTATAGAGGTGGGTCTTGGAACTCCTTTCATAGTGATATGTTTTCCATCTCCATCAAGACATGTAAATGTCTTTCTATGACAATCTAGGAAAGCATGATGCATGTCCAACCAATCCATTCCAATTAGAATACCATAAGACCCCAATAGTATGATATTTAGATCAACACTAGTATTCACACCATTAAGAATTATGGAACAACTTCTGACCATATCATGGATTCTCCTTTTGGTTCCAGTGGCTAGCTGAACCAAACTTACTTTTCTCCAAATGTAATTTATCCACTATTTTAGGATCAATGTAACAATGACCTGCCCCTGAATCAATTAAAATAACAACAGATTGATTTATGATCTTACCTTTTACCTTGATCATGTTGGATTGGTATTATTCTTGTCGATCATCTAAGGATCCATAAATCCTTCCCATGTCTTCAACTATTGTAGCCTCTTGGATGTTGTGCATAGTATCCACTCTATCCTTTTTGTGTGAGAAATCCTTGTACAAGTGATCTTCTTTACATCCCCAACATTGGATTGGTGTTCTTCCCCTTTTTCCTAAGGAGTCTTCTTTCTTGGAATCATCCTTAGCATATTGATCTTGATGAATTTTATTAGGTTCATTTCTATTGAAAGGAGGTTTGAATCCATTCCTCCTCTGATCAGAATTCTTCTTCTTCTTATCCTTCCAAGATTTTTGCATGGACTCTCTTCCCTAGCCTTGCTCTTACAAGTATTTATCCTTATGATGGCCTCAGTCAAGGTATTGGGATCATCATATTGAATATTTTATTTATAAAAGGCTGGAAGTCCACTCAAAAACCTTTGTATCTTTACCTTTACATTTTTTGTAAACCAAACATACTTTAATAACCCCAAGAACTTCTTCTCATACACTGCCATAGTCATGCTTCCCAGCCTGAGTTCAAAGAACTCCTTCGTTTTCTTGTCATAAAAATGATCTAAGAGGTACTCCTTATGGAAATACTTCTTGAATTGCTTCCAAGTGATCTTATTCTTATTAATATGTTCAACTTTTTTCAGTTGATCCCACCACATTGCATCTTTCCCATGTAAGTGGTAGGTGGCAATTTTGGCTTCTATATTTGATGAATAGTTGTGCAATTGAAAATATCTTCTGAGTCCAAGCAACCATGCTTCAACATCATCTTCCCTTTCTCTTTCACCATCAAAGGATGGTGGCGTGAGATTCCTCACCTCTCCTTGAAAATTGTCCACCTCATGTCTCCTTCTTTGGTGCCTATGAGCTCTGCTAGCACTTCTGGAATAACCATCTTTTCCACGATCATCTATTCTTCCATGGCACCTACCTTATTCCTCTTGCTTTGAGACATTATTGGCTTGACCTTGAAAATGATTTAAGCTCTGAAACACTCGAGCATTTATCTTAATTTTCTCCCTCATTAGTCTCTTGTTTTCTTCCTTGTAGCTCTAAACTTCTATTTTCAAGTTCTTCACTATTTCTAGCAATGTTTCTTGCTCCCCTCGACCCTTGTGTCCATTGGATTTTGTCTATGCATTAAAAATTCTAGTATTCTTTCCTTTGAACTCTTTATCATGGCTAGAGGCTCCCCCTCCTTCCATTTCTTCAATACACATTATGAGTTGATGTGTTTAAATCCCTTAATTTTGCAAAATGTGCAAGTGACCATTTTGTGAGAATTAAGCATATGATAAACAAAATTTGTCAATAATTCTACAGATCCTTTCAACACATGAAGAATATGAATAAATAACACTTCCATGTTATCCCTGGGCCGATACAAAAATAAATTATGCACGGGCGCTTCCTTCAAACCACTTTCTCCAAGTGACCACGCCTCGAAACCGTAGGCCAAATCCTTCCTGTCATTTTTCTGTACTAGAATCACTATATCGAAGATGGTTTAAAATCGATCGAGGGTTGAGATCAACAATAAATAGGAGCTTCGAGAGTATGGATTTAGGATTTCTGGGCTGTCCACACTCTCAAATCTTTTGGAGTGCCAAGTCTCCGGACTACAAGATCTGTTACCATGTATCTTGTCCCGATCAATGGCTAGGATTTCCTTTGCAAATCTGGGCTTTGGGGCTTTCCCAAGTGCCTCTCCCCAGATATCCTAGAGTGCTAAAATAATGGAGGTCCACTCCTTCCTCCACGTATCACCTCCCGATCAAGAAACCCACAACTCAAATTCTTGACTCAAGCAACATGCAACTCAAATTCTTCAGAGTACCAAGTCTATGGACCTTGGGATCTTGCGCCCCGTGTCTACTGTAATAAATGAATGAGATGGACTCCGAACTTCGGGATTCCTCGACCCCAACTACTTATTCCTTAAATCCTCTGAAGTGCCAAGTCTCTGAACTATGGGATTTGTTACCACGTTTTCTCTCTCGATCAACAGTGAGGATTTACTCTGTTCTACGGAGCTTCAGGGGTTCCACCCTCGTCACACTCCATTCCTTCGGAAAGATGAACTAGTGAACTACTGGAGTCTTCTTTGGTAAATAAACACCAAGGGGTGCCACATGGAAAAAACTAAGGCATAGACACATGGCCTTATCTAACGGGTGACATGTGTCATATGATAAATGGGACAGATGGTATTTGAAAAACATGTAACACGATGACACTTGGTGAGCATCAAGTGCATCCACGTCACCCTAGGTGACGTTAGCAGGCCATGTCACCATAGTGCCTCATTCATTCGGGACTTTGGAACTTCAAAACTTCGGGAGAATTCTCCCCACTACACCACAAATCCCCCGAATGCTGAACTCCCGAATCGACTGATCTGCAGACACATGTCCTCAAACATAAACAGTCTATATTTACTCTGGGGTTCAAGACTTCAGAGTTTTTTGCTGCTAAACACCACCACACTATAGATTTTAACCTTGTACAATATTTACTGCAAATTGATTTTCAGTAAAAGAACATAAAATATACAATGGCAAATACAAACATTACACAATGATTTTTCCCCTGGAAACCCAAACAAGGAAAACCAACATATTCTATATTCATTCATTGTGATACATTATTTACAATACAATATACATATAGGAGCCAACAACATTCAAAACCCTAACCCAATGACTTGGATTAGTCAACAATCCTAATTCTTTAATCGAAAATAGAAAATCATTGACAAAAAACTATGTGCCGAAAAAACACCCAACAATGGACACAGAAATCAAGGCAACACGAAAACCAAAAAAAAATGCGACATGTTTCCCGAGGCAAAAAAAATATCTCGGGGGCATTTCCCTCAAACCCCCGCATGGGGGGCTTAAACCCCCTTACTCATGCAAAGAATATAACACATACCCAACATTCTTTCACTTGTTGTTTTCTTTGCATATAGGGGGTTACAGGGTTACATAGTCAACAATCTAGGGAATCAATGCCCATGTATCCTCTATACCAAGAGAACTTCTCAGTGCTCATAGATTTTTTTAATGAATCTCCAACATTCTTGAAAGTGTCCAACTTCAGTAACAACACTTTCTTTTCTTCAACCATGTCTCTCACAAATTGATATTGAATATCAATATGCTTTGTCTTTGAATGATAAGACAAGTTATTTGCCAGAAAAATTGCACTCTAACCGTCACAATCTATCCTTAAATCTTGTTATACCAACCCAATACATGAACACAATATTTGTAACCATACTGTTTCATTACTTGCATGAGTGGTTTCCATGTATTTGGCTTCTGGAGTTGAAAGTCCCACTACAACATGTCTTTTTCTCATCCAACTTATTGCTCCTCCAAACAGATTAAACACATACAAACTTGTAAATCTCCTATGATCCAGATCTCCAACCCAATCTGCATCCACAAAGCCATGTATATACACCACTCTGTCCAATCCCGGTCTTCCTTGGTAGCACAATCCATAGCTAGCAGTGCCACACAAATACCTGAAAACCCTTTTTACTGTTGTACAATGCTTCTTCCCTAGTCTTGACATATACCTGCTCAAAACTCCCACTACATGTGAAATGTATGGTCTAGTACATACCATTGCATACA
>JASDQU010739985.1:16274-29505 GCA_032191745.1 Picea mariana
GGAGCATACATTGATTTAATTCTCAACCATTCTTTTTCCAAGAATAAATCCCAAGTGTATTTCAAATTTATTAGGTATGAAAAGTTTTGTTTTATAAAGATTTTAATAATGCAAAGACTCCAGGATACCAAAAATTTTGTTCTTAAAGTAAAAATTTAAGCTCTGTTTCAACAGTCCCAAACCCTAGCCAAGAGATATCCAAGTTAATACTGAAACTAGCTGCTGCTATAGCTGCAGCTGCAACCCTCCTCCAAACCCGTGCACCAACTGCAACTGCAGTGCACACCAACTGGGAAACTACTGCGCAGAACTGGCTCTGTCTGCAACTGCTGAGATGTGACAAATGAGAACTGGTGCCCTGTATTTATAGTAATCCTGCTAGTTTACTGGGGTCGACTTCTCTTTCTAGGTATGTGTCTGTTCAGTATATTATTATTAATTCTGGCCAACTTCTTCTCTTGGAGGCTAATAGCCTAATATAAATTTTCTTCCTGAGCCGACAAGGCTTCTAAGGTTATTAGCCAACTCATTAGGGTTTCTCTTGATTTCCGGAGTCTTCTATTCTCGTCAGGTTCACACATGGGGGTAAATACCTCCCGCAGCTACCATAATATTAACACTTATCCTTACTAATGTGTTCTTAGTGGTCTCCTCCCTCTGGAAATGCACCTCCTATGGGGTGCTCGGTATTGCTTGGTCCTCCAATTTCGTTATTCTAGCCTGAAGTTGATGGAGAGTCTCAACAAGCTTCACTACTTGAGCCTCGATCGAATCCTAGTCCTCACGTGCCAAGCCTAGCAAAAAGTGACATGCTTTATGCACTACTTCTTTTACCATGGCCTGCTCTGCGAGCAACTGCTCCTTTTCTCTTTGTAGCTGGGATTTTTCCTCTTGAAGCGTCGCCTTAAACTCTTCTCTTTCACTCTCATAGGTGGCTACATTGTACCACACTACTCGTAAGTTTTATAAGGCTTCATATTTCTCTTGTTTCAAGGCTTCATTAGCCTTCTCCTTCTCTTTCTATACTCTCTGAAGTCGAGCTTCTGTTGCATCCACAAGTCTTCTCAATTGGGCTGGTTCATCCCCCAATTCTGTAGTCTGTGACTACCTTCAATTCCTTTTTGATCCTTCCATATAGATGCTCTTGCTTCTCTCCATATCTCTGTAACATGTCCTCAGAAGCATCCTCTAGAGCTCCATGGAATAGATTGATATCATCCTTCATGAGCATGGCCTCCAACTGGGGCTTATTAGCACACATCTTCTTCCTTTTTGAAGGTTTATTTGGAGAAACCTTCCTCTTTTGCGGTGTTACTGTTCCAGTAGGGGGGTATTCAGGTGGTGTAGCTTCACCTCCTCCTTTCTCTTCTCTTTCATCCCCTCCTCACTGTCCATATGCTTTGTCTTCTCCTCCTCTTGGAAATCTAGACACATTATCTTCAAAAACATTGTCCTCCTCAACGCTCTCTATATCCTAGACTTCTTCTTGATTTTTCTTCTTATTCATCCCACTGGAATGTTTAAAATGCTCAACCCGGGTGACTATGGGGATTTCTATGGTGTCAGTGTCAGATATTTCTATAGCAGTGATAGGTACAAGAAATTTCTCTGGCCACTCCTTTGTAATCTGCTCCATGTCTTCATCTGTCATCTTGTAGTATGACTGTAATTCTTCCTTGTTCTCATCTCTGCGCGTAGTGATGTAGATGAAATGAGGATCTATGTGGAACTTTGCTATTGGTCAGTACTGGTGCAGAGTTAGTGGTGTCATGCATGTAAATGATTTAATGGAAACCTTCAATTGCTGATAGTATGCATGAAACACAACATTGGACTGCCACTGCTTCGTCATGTTGTTGGTGTTCCACAAGGTGGTAAACTGAGTGACCAATGAATTCAAGGGTTCAATATTTGGGAAGGTGGCTCCTTCACGCATTTTCCAAGTGACAAATGTGATCAAAATGATCAACCAACTGTAGTAGAATTCATATCCCAAATATTGGGCTTTGCGTCAATCTTTCTGTAGTTCATTGACGAGGTAGTTTTCCCAGTTCATCTGCATACCCTCCACATAGTTTCCTGTGAGGTCCACCATGAACCCGGTGACTTGTGTGGGGAAGTTCTTCCTTACGATATTTCCATCTACGAGTTGGCAAGTGAGGCACAAGCGTTAACCTCCTGGTGGTGGCCAAAATGGGGGATCTTCATCACATTCATCACGGTGGACTGCGCCAACCTCTTAATACATGGCTATGAGATGAGGCAAGGCTTCTTCCCAGTTGAATTCATGAGATAGTGATGCAGTGCCAACATGGAATAGTTCTTCCTGTCTCCTAAATTGAAATCGCTATTCTTCAGTAGCGGGATCTTTCCTAACTAAATCTTGACTACGCATATTCCTTTCAGAATGTATGCGGTGAACACGATGTACTCATAATCTCGGGGAATGCTATCGCGGTTAATGGTGCCAGCCAAAGGTGGAATGTAGTTGGGTAGGATTGATGGGATTTTCTTCGCATTAGCTAGATCGCCGCAGTGCTTACTTTGCTGCTCAGTCACGGGGTTAAGGTGACCAGAATGACGTCCAGTCGAAGGGGAAGCCTTCAATCCCATAGTCGACGATGCCTGGACACCTTCGGATATCGGTTTGTCGAAAATTAGCTTCTTGAGGAATTTCTCGACAGACTTCTCTAATTCACTAGGTTCGCCCAACATTCCAACTTTTAAACAGATAGGTTGGGGTAGACGAATGGATATGTGGGGTCTAATTTTAGATAGCATAGCTCAACACACAGACAATTTTCTTCTTGGCTCAGTTAATCATGGGTACCAAAAAGTGGCCTCGACGTAGTGTTCGACGAGTTAAATAAGCGGGGCATCATAACAAATTCTTCCAACGGCCAGGATGGCTTCCAGCAATGTGAATCTATCCGTTATGGCATGGTATCAACATCCCAAAAGTGATCCATCGGCCCATAAATGCATTTTATAACCATTCCAGAGCGTCATTCTAACTGTCGGGGCATCCCCAATGGTCATATAACTTTGTCAGGGCAAAGTCCCATTCTACGTGGTCCTGCTGTTCCAGTGAGGTTCAAATCTTGGGAACCTGCCTCCTATGAGGTTCCTGTATGTGAATTCTTCCATGTGTTCTCTGTATCTTCTTGTAGCTTTTCCAACTTAGCTTTCTTTTTATTGAACTTCCTTGCCTTCTTCCCTATGATATGAGTCTCTCTAACTATTTCTAGAATCCTCTTTCCATTTTTATTCTAATCTTTCCCTACCATAGTAAATTCACACTATTGATGTGCCCTCAAAGGGTCTGAAGTTAATATCCCTTCTCTTAATACTTTCTGGTTGGATGTACTTGTTTCTTGCATAGACATGTTCTTCAAGCCTTCTTGAATTCTTTCAACTTTGACAACTAATTCTCCTACTTTCTGTCTCTCCTATGTTGTTACTTTGTTTTGTTGCTTTGAATTATCCTCTCGTTCTTCTATTAGTCGATCTATTTTTCTAGCTATGAAATCCATTAATTATTGTTTTTTCTTTTCTATAGCTTCTTCCTCTTCTTTCCTTCTGATATGATCCTTCTCAATCCAATTCTTACCTAACAAAAGTGGGAAAGGGGTGCTGCCCCCCAACAAACTTAATGACTTCAAATTCTTCTTCAGTTGATGTTCCCTGAACAATAATAGGTATATTAGTAACTTTTCCACATAGGTTTATCATCTTTCCTTTAAAAAATCCTATCCCAAGGTATCATAGTAGGCTTTCCCAAAATTTTCCAAGTTTCTTCTGTCATAATATTCACTTGTGTTTCCTCATCCAATATACATTCTATGTTGAAGTCTTCTATTCTTGCACTTATGCACTGTTTTGCTTTTAGGATCTCTGGTAAACTGACATCTTTATAAACATTCATCATTTCTTTCAAATGTACTAATGTAGTCTGAACTTTCTCTGATTCTTTCTCTAACATGCCCCTAGTCGTTTGAATTTATGCATAGTTTTCTTGTCTTATGTTCACCCTTTCATCTTTATCAATCATCCTTGGACAATCCTCAACCTCATGACCAACAATATTACAACAAAGACAAATAGGACCTGTGCCAGGGCATTCCTTAGCAAGATGTCCCGGTCTTCTGCAATTATAGCACAATGTCAATCCTCTTTTTCTTTTAAACGTTCCCCAACCTCTTCTGTTCTGCGCACTAGGATCATAGTGCTGGATCTACAATTTTTTTTTCTAGGTTACTGCATCCACTTATTAGTAAAAAAATTATTTCTATGCATAGGAATGACACATCTTTCTTCATTTTCATTAAATTTATTGAAATCAACTCTCTCTTTCAATTGCGCCCTAGCCTTCAGACTAGGACATAATCTATTAAACTTAAATTCATTCTTTCGAATTTTTTTTTTTCACTTATATTTCTTTTTTCAAATTAAAAAGCTTTACCTCTTTTAGGATCTTACCTCTTTTCTTCATATCCGATTTTTTTCTTAGCAAAAAAATTCGCAAGTCAAGTAGAGTACTATGAACATTAGAAATAGATCTATGCACATAACTTCTCTTTTCTTTACTTCAGTTCCCAACAATCATAGTTTCAAGTCCCGACAACAGAACCATTTTTTGGCACAGGGGTAGACCTAGGGTTCAACGCTTAACAACACTCCAACAAAACCCCGACTATCGACCCTTTCGGCAACACCTGTGAAGCAGGAGAGGTCTCACCTGATGTAGAAGCAAGGGGGGTTAAAGGATGCAGGTGTTTGTAGCCAGGTTGGGGCACAGATCTATGATAGTAACACTTCATAGAGTATTCTATTAATGCTAGAAGATGACATGCATTAGTTCATTAACCTTAATAACATCACTTAACATACCCAAAGATATATCTAGCCTAGTAACAACAAAGATTATGCACTTCAAACACTTAGCACTTAGCACTGAGATAGATAAAATATTTATTCACCCTTAATACTAGTAAAGTACTTAAGCAATAACAAATATATCTATCATACATAATAATCAAGGTACTAAGCAAATAAATAATGAAAATAACACAACACAAAACACACCAAAGACACACGATATACGTGGTTCACCCTACTGTGGGGCTACGTCCACCAACCGCTTTGACTTCTTTATTATTCATCAATCTCTTACATTTATTACTCCTGTGCACTAAGCCACAGAGTCGAGATTCACACCAGACAGGAGATCTGTGCACTGATCACCAGATCCTCCTTCCAAAACTAGGTCAAGGCACAAAGATAATTCTCTATCAAGCACAAAGCCTTAATGCATATACATTCTATTGCACAAAGCAACTCAAGTACTTTCACTTAGCTCCAAGAACTTCTCTACTTCTACCATACATTCTTACTTATTTATACTTTTACAATCCCTTACAATAAGGCCTAAACATGGGAGACCTCATGGGATGATATCCCATAAAACCATTACAAAAACCCTAGATGACCCTTTATTGGGTCCACATGGACCGAAAAATTGGTGAGATCCGTGATCTCAGTTCCGTCTGGGTGCTCCTTCCTCGACCAATGTGTCAAATTCCAAAAGTGGGTCAAATTTGACCAAGGTTTCCTCAAAACTTTGTCGAGCGCCAACAGTTAGCAGGTTAGTAGGCCTGCAAACAATGAAACATATATCAAACCAAAAGAAAATGATAAATGAAGAAACATGAATTAAACAATGATCAACAAGAGATGAAAGTCATTGAACACAAAGAGTTGGTATCCAATAGACACTAGTATTCTTAATTTGAGAACACCAAGAGGATAAATGTGGAATTTGTGAATCCCTTATTCCTTTTAAGGGAGGGATCTTGAATCCCTCAATATAGAGCTTCTACTATCCTTTTCTAACTTGAAAATGGTGAAGACATGTATCGAAAAATCTTCCCAAGAGGTGGAAATGTTTTCCTTTGCTATACTTGCTCAAATTGTTCTTGAGAGAGGAAATGGTTTCTCCAAGAAGATTTGAACAACATAACACTACAAAAAGCTCCTTGTTTTGCATACAATAATTCTCTATTTATTGAAGGATTGCTAGATATTTCACAACTAGTTTCAAAGGTGAATGGGGAGATATTTGATGGTACCTCCCATCCTTTCAGTAATCCCAAGGTGGAATTTTACGACGATTTTTGGGTATGGTCGAGATCCACTTCATCCTAGCAGTAGTTGAGGCATGACCAAAATCATCAATGCACCATTTCCACATCTGTGTTGGTTGCCTAATTTTCAGTCGCATGGAGCGCACACTGTGCATTTTGTACGTTGTGTTAGACTACATGAATGTGCGCACACTGTTTTTGCTGACTGTGTGTGGAAATTCATGATCTTTTTACATAGCTTTGTGAATATTTGGCCAATCTTCATTGTGATCCTCCTGTAATTGTTGGTTGTATGCCTAATTTGTGTTGACTATTTCTTCATCAGTTGTATGTATTTGTATGAGAAACATATGCCCCATGATCTGTGAGGTTAGGAGAATACATATAGCCGAAATACATCAATGTTTCTTTCTACTAAAATTTCCATAATAATAGGAGAGTTGTAGCTATGGGTAAGAGGGATGATGAAAGCAACCCGTCGAAGGAAAAGTGGATTCAAACTAATTCCACCACTCTCTAAAAAACTAAAATGGAAAGCTATGTACAAATGAGGTGGGAAAGCCCCATGCTTGTGTCATGAAACCAAAATAATATGATTGTAACTGAAAATGTTTGATGAAGTGGGTGTCTGTATCGCCCTCGAGGGTGTCAATAATGATAGATGATGGTTCTATAGAATGAATTAGCTATGAATTGAGAAATGGACAATGGTGTAATATGTCGATAACTTGGTGGCATTGATGGCCTATCAAATTTAGAAGTCTTGGGAGAATACTAAAAACTGTAACGATTGCATAGTAAGACCCACTGTAGCATGAGACTTTGTTGGAGTTGAATGTTATGGAGATCAACAACATCAGAAAGAAATGATGACTCTTTCTGTGCCACCTGAGATTACTCATTGATAGTGGAATGAGATCCAATATACTTCCACCTTCCTGGAAACTTTTGTTGATGTCGACAGGGAAGGGGGTGCGACTGTAAGAATCAAAGGGCTTCTTGACATTGGTTTGATAAAAAATGGTATCATAAACTGTATGGAGGAAAATATGGATGAACTAGTGACATGGAAAAAGCTCAAACAATATGGCATGTAATAACTTCCCTTGGTTTGGAAAAAATGGAATGGTATCAACAACCTTAAAACATGATCTGGGGTCAGGGGGACGACCAGATATTGGGTTAATTGTGTTGAATGGGTGAGACTGCAAAGGAGTGGATGATAGGTCAAAATACAATTTTTTGGGACAAGGTTGTCAGTGATAGTCAAAATTTTGGCCATGATAGGTGTAACTTTGCAGAGATGGTGATGAAAATGAAATGCCCCAACCAAGGGCGAAAGGGGTTACTATGGGCCAAAGAAAAAGACGCCACTGGCTGCGATGGAAAAAATTTATTCTACGTATTGGAATTTGAAATATTATTTATACAATTACCAAATAAATAAAGAATAATTGGGTTGAAAGTACATGTACAAAAATGGGTTCCCCAGTGAAGTATGGCTTGGCCGCATGGGGCGCACATAGGGGAATGTAAAAAGAGGCCCTCAGGGCTTGGTGATGAAATGAGGAACCAATGGTACTATGGTGAAGGTGACAGAGTCAGGATCCCAATGGTGTGAATGGTACAAAAAACATAGTTTTTGAGCTCCCAAACGAAGATGAGGAAGCTGGCGAAAGGGGTGTATAAATGGGCATGGGGCCCATAATGCCATATCATTTGTACTTGTGTATGTGGAGGTATATAAGTGGCAGTTTTGGAATTTTTTTAGTAGTACGAGAGCCTATGGACCTGAATTTATCTTGCGAGAGAGCTAGGTAAGCCGTCAAAACATCTTGCATAGATTAAGTACGTTTTTTCTATTATTGGGGCCCATACAACTGATTTTATGACTAGGTAGGAGGAACTGCCCAGAAGAAAATTTGGTTCCCATGCACATGTGTGTAGGTATTATGTTTGTTACCACGCGTAGGGGGTTTTGGAGTGAGCGATAATGTAAACTGGACAACTGCATGCATGTGTGTGGTTATTAAAGTAACAATCGCGCACATGTGCATGGATTTCTGAAGTACAACTGCACATGTCTTGCGCTCCTATCGTTGGATTGGGTGCATGGTGACCAAAAAATTGTGGAATTAATAGTCACATTGATGAGTGAGAATGTGATGGATGCAACCGTGCAAGTGTGCACGACTAAGGGGGGGTACAACCGCGTGGGTAGTAAATTCTGATTTTGGGTGAGTGTTTTGGTTTTTTGTGTTGAGAAAAACTGACTCAATTTTATTGGATTTGGTGCAGGTGACTGAGTGGAAAACCATTATGCCGATTCAATGGTGTGAGAAGGACTAGGAGACTTCATAGAGGGTTGTGGGGGATGATCCCCACCTTCAACGTCATTTGTCCCAAGCCGGATTGCTTCAGTTTTTTGATTGTTCACTAATCTTCTTGTAGGATGCCCTACAAGAGTATGTCATTAGGATGTGGTGGTCAAAGTGGTAGTTATTTGAGGTGTGGGGTCGCGATGTCTTTATTTTAGCAGAAATCAACATCTAATTCATCACTAGGCTCCATTTTTGGAGCACTGAGTTACCTATGTAGCCGAGGATTCCTCTTGGGATGACAATAGCAACGATGGATGACCAACATTATTTGGGGATTGTGGTGATGAGCAACGGGTCTATCAATATATCTGCTATAGAATCGATGGAGATTCAATTTTTCTGTGCGATGATCATGCAGATTTTTGGGTCACTGGGGACCCAACACATCTCTGGCATGCACATGACAGTCATACAATGAGCGATGGAGGGGCATATGTATGCCTAGGCTCAAGTGATGTGGGCCTTCATGGTAGCACAACTTGACAGGTGTGTCTCTGTTAGGATCAAATATTTTTCCTTCGAGTCAATGTTATGTTCATTTATCTTGGAGAGGGTGATTCTTTTATTCCCTAGAGTGATTTTGGATCTGTCAATGCGATGTGATTCTTGACTGATGAGGTGGGCGCAACTGCTACCTCTCCAGGGTGTTGGCGAGGTGGGTTATTATTTTACCCCAAATTTTGAGGGGGAATGACTGAAGACCCTGTTATCCCCACTTTTTAGGGATAACTTGGAGATCATGTCTCGAGGCCCACATGTCCTAGACATTGAGTACCGAGAGTAGGATTGAGCTAAACATGGCCCTGGAGGGCTTACCTTCTCTTTTTCCATCGTCCTTATCTTGTTAGCAGCAACAACATCCATCACCATCGACTGGCTCCTGTATCAGAAGAGGTTCTTGTTCCATGAGGTAATTGGTCCAGGTATCATGGTATGTGTCACTTTTGATCATTGAAACCTTTAAATATATGCACCTGATTCCTTTTATCTCTAAAAACTGCTTGGATCTTACATTTTCCCACTTGACCATGTTTGGGGGGATTGACAGGGTGCCCTAGAAATCCTATGTCTGTAGGTTTTGGTTTTCCACTGCGGGGATTTTTGAAAATCCATCGTCTTCTCCCATCATATCACCATTCTTACATCTTGTTTCCCGCCCACGTATCCAATTCCCATTGTCTAGGCAGTGGGTTGACCTATTTGTAGGATTGCACCTTATCTTGTAGGAAGAAGGGGCTAAAGGCCCAGAAGGTAAAAGCAGCTGGTAAAAGACAAAATCCTAGAAATAAAACCTCGAGATGCTTCACCCAAGGATCCCCGAGAAGGTAGTAAAAATCCTCTCAGCAAGAAACAAGAGGGACCCAGAAAATAACAAAACAAGACTTAGTCAGAGGATAGGGGGTCTCATCATGAGCCAACCTATTAGGTCCATGGGTACCTAACAGTATGACATTGCCATCATTTGGTTACCATGCCAGAGCAGTGACCTTTGGTTGCATGACAAGGGGAAAGGAGGTCTCATCATGAGACAACCTTCTCATCTTTGTGAAAGCACTTGTGGGTAACACTGTTAGCTCTGGTCACCATGCCAAGGCAGTGTCCCCTGGTTAGTTCTTGAACAAAAAAAGAAAATAAAAGAATAAATAAGAATAAAAAGAATAAAGGCAAGAATGGGCTTGGAAAAAATGCATCCATGACAGGGACAACTCGCCTTCTACAAAGGCACCCATAGGTAACACTTATGCATCCTTGGCCCTCATTGCACCCACATGTTTGGACATCCCCTAGCCACATCACCTTTCTTACATGGCTTGGATGAGATCTTTCTGGAAACTTTCCTTTTCCTATGGACACTAGCCCAATAGGACGCCTTGTCCTTTTCTCCAATCTTGTATTGCAGGTTTTTGTAATGTCTTTGAGCTATTGACTGATGTATTAGGGGTTTTATGCATATGTTTAATAACATTGATGATGAGATGTGATTGAAATTTCTATGATCCCTGTGATTGATGAGCCCATGGAGGGCGTAGCGTTTGATGTGCACGACCATGCCCGATTGACAGGTACCATTTGGACCGATATACATGGGGAGATGACTAGTTCAGACCTCCATGGGGTTGAAGAGCCCACAAGATGGATGCTGAGACCCCATCAGGGGGGCAGAGACAGGACATAGGTTGATCAGGGGTTTTGCACCTGATAAAAAGAGAACGTTCCACCAGAGACACTCCGAGAGGACTAGACCTAGGGGGAATGATCCCTTTTCAGTGGAACGCTAGCCTTGGAAGGCTTAGGATGCCCCCATATTCACCATGACATCACCCAACTTCATGGACACTTTTGGAGGTAGACTGGGCAACAATGGCACGTGTGGCATGTTGGAGAGGCCCCTGGGGAGCTAACGTTTTTCTCCTGGATGTCTCATTTTCCCTAGAAAGGGATAGCACCTCCCTTGAAGGGGATTTTACTCTCTTTTATGCTTAATTAGGGTTTTTACTTAGCATTTAATGTAAAAACAATATGATTTTGACATTATGGCCTTGTCGGCCTTTTTATGACCTAAAAAGTAAAATTAGGTCATTGATACAATATATATTGAGGATTTTGATCCTCATTTTAGCACAACAACTTACTCACTCATTAGTGAGGTCTGATTTTTAGCGCCCTATTTGGGTTATTGGCTGATTAAAGGAAGGAACACTTGTTGAAGGAAGAGATTTTTGGCATTCTATGGTGTTTTTCTTGAAGGAAAGTGTTACAACTAGGGTTTGCATGATTATTTCTTGATGAATTGTAAGTATTTTTCTGCAAAACTTCTTGATTGAATGGTTGTAGTCTTATTTCCTTACATGTATTTATAATTTTCTGAATAAAAACCCTAGGTGAGAAGCACACAAGTAGGTCCTTGTCTCATGTCCCATGATAGAAAATCTTTTATCCATTGAAGAAGAAGAAGAGAGCCTAGCCATAAATACACTCCTTTTTCTTCTTCCCTTTAGCTAGCCATACCATTTTGACTTCAAGAGGAAGAGGACGTCCCAGGCCTAGGTCATCTACACCTGGGGCCGTTTTCTTTTAGGGTTTGATGAAAGAGCCTTGCTTTAGCAACACTCTCCTTCTTTAAGCCCTCTTGTCTTGACTTTGTTTTTTCATTTGAGCTAGCTGTTTACTGGGAAGGAGGAGAGAGCATGAGGCCTTGCTTTAGCAACACCAGAGTGAGTCTCTCTCCCCTAGGGTTACGATTTTGAAGCCCTGCTTTAGCAACACTTCAAAACTTATCCCTCTAGTCCTTTAAAATCTCACCCCCTTCAACTCATGCATCCTTCATAACTGACTCCATTCTACCCTAAGGTACTGATCCTAAGACTTCCAGTGTTGAAGTAATATTTTGATCCAAACACTCTCAAAAACTCAAATTTAAAACCCTAACTGCACTAACCCTAACCTACTAACCCTAAGTTGTTGACATCACTCTTGGTTATTTCATCTCAATGGAACAACATTTTACTTTATGAGCAATTGAATGATGGTTTAAAAGCATTTATTTAATAAAGTGTTGATTGATCCCATTGAATTCCACATCGTTCTAGTATTTATTGGCGAAGTGAAATTATCTTTTCATTACTATTGTGTAAACATTGATTTCATCAACATTTACTTTCAAATTGCGTATATTGAATATCAGATAGTTCTTGATTGATATGAAGTACTAACCCATTGGAATAAACTTGCAAGTATCAGTTTGTTGTTGTCTTGTTCCAGACAGGTACTCTTCATTGGGTTTTACTTTATTATTGGTTGTTTAGTCAAAAATTCTGATTGGTGGTGATCTGTGAAGGGAGGAAAAAACTTATCTTCATCCTATTAACCTTTTACCTCTTCAAAACCCTAGGTCATTGGGGACGTCTACCATGGGCCTAACCTCCCTTAAGAGAAAGAACCTACCCATTGTGATGACATTGGGTGGGATATGTTCTTGTTATTCCAGTTTGGCCTTCTACCTTATAGCCTTTAATCCTAGCTACAAACTGTGCGATAACATTTTGACGCCGTTGCCGGGGAACATTGAGTCAAGCCTTCCTCAAATGACACTTTTTCGGTAAGCTTTGCCCCTATGGTTTCTATCTCACAAGCTTACCTGATGACTCCACTTTGGGTGTTTTCCCTTATCTTTTGATAGTTTCAAGAAAACTATCTAGCGACTCCATTGATGACGAAGCCAACTATAAATTCACAATGGGATCCAGGGAGCTACATACCTTTGGACATGAGTAAAATCCCGAGATATCCCATACAATTTCCCCCCTTTTATAAAAATTGGCTCCCTATATTTGTTGGCATCGATGGATAAAGTCTCGATTATCATATGAGAAAATTCTGGGCTTTATTTCAATACCACCCTGTCAGTGATGAGGCTGAAGATTTGGTGATGAAACTCTTCTCTACCTCTCTGCATGGAGAAGCTAGAAGATGGTATGATAATCTTCCAGCTGCCAGCATCACATCTATGGACCATTTTGAAGAAATATTCCTTGAAAAGTGGGTTATGAAATTGGAAGATATACAATCATTGCTGAAAGGTATTGAATGCATAAAACAAACAACGGATGAGATCGTCAAAGTTTTCAGGGTTATATTCCAGAGGTTGCTTTACCAGATTCCTGAAAGCCATCACCCTAAAGACAAGTAACTCATTTATCTCTATGC
>JASDQU010739985.1:36584-46873 GCA_032191745.1 Picea mariana
TGAAGGTATAGAAGGATTTGTGCTGAAAGGCAAGGAAGAAGGATCTAACGAGCTATGAAAATCTTCTGTCTTGTGCTAAATAAGGGTTTCTAAGGCTCTGTACTTATAACCGATTGGACAATGATAATAAAGAAGAAGAGTTGGTGGACGTAGCCCCAGGGTGGGGGTGAACCACGTAAATCCTGTGTTGTTCGCTTTATACCTTGTTCTGATGCATTGATGTGATTATTTGCTAAGTGCCTCGAGATGAGTAGATAGATCTGTTATATATGTTTATGCTTAGTTCTTATGGTATGTAGAATGTTAGGTATGATCCACATGTATATGTCAAGTGCTTGACCTGTTAGATCGGAATACTCTATGGATGATAAGTGATCAAACAATCTAGTTCATTGTGAAGGTTGCGAAGCTCTGTTGTATCTGTGAAGTGGTTATTGATTGCATATTAAATATCCAGCAGTGTTGAGTGCTATATTAAGTAAGAAATCATAGATCCGTGTCCTAGCTAAGGTTGTAGACACTTGAGTCCTGCAACCACCCCTACCTCTACCTCGGGTGAGACTTCATCTTCTTCGTAGGTGTTGTTGAAAGGGCCGGTAGTTAGGGCTTTGTTGGTACACTTTTGTAGCGTTTAACCCTGGGTCTGCCCCTGTGCCAACAAATGGTTCCTTTGCCGGGACCTGAAACTATGATTGCTGGGAACTGAGAAGAAGAAGCTTGGTGCAAAAAGGTTAACCTGAAAGTCTTGTGCGATGATCTGTGCCCTAGTGCACAGTATTCTAACCGATCTGAAAGAAAGAGGCTCGATCAGAAAGAAAAGAGGTTGGATCTGAAGAAAAGGAACGAGATATGAACGCTTTGTGCTCTAAGAAAGGTAAAAGTGGGAATTCTTGACTAAAAGAGGTAAGATCTGTAAGCTCTGTGCTCTGATAAAGGTAAGAGTAGTTAAAAGTTTTAGATCCAGAGGCTTTGTGCTCTGTAGAAGTAAGATAAGTGAAATGTTTTGTTTCTAAGGTATGGATCTAGGTATGTTTAATATAATTTATCCTAGTTTGAAAACTGGGGCACTGATAGATGAAAGAAGGCTTGATATGAGTAGATCTGATAAGAATAGTGATAGATATGTTATACCTATGCATAGAAAGAATGTTTGGACTAACAAATGGATGCAGGATCCTAGAAAGATTTTTTTGCATATTAGCTACCATGATCCTAGTGCGTAGTATAGAAGAAGTTGGGGATCATTTAAAAGAAAGAGAGGAGTGACCATATGTTACAATTGTAGAAGACCTGGACATCTTGCTAAGGAATGCCTTGACAAAGGATCTAGTTGTCTTTGTTGTAAAGCTATGGACCATAAGGTATTGGATTGCCCTAGAATGATCGCTAGGCTAGAAGAAATGAATCTGAATCAGGAAAACCTAAGGAAGATCTAGAAGAGGCAGAACCCCAACAAGAATGAGAGAAGGTATTGATAAAAATGAAAGAGACCCCGAATGACCACCGATATGTTAGACTATCAGATATTTTCAAAGAAAAATAATGCATTGAAGCAAGAATAAGAGACTTCGACATTGACTTTGTCCTTGATGAAGAGACACAAGTGAACATTATGCCAGAAAGAACTTGGAAATCTATAGGGAATCCTGCTATGATCCCTTCATTAGGAGTAATAGGAATATTCAGAGGAAAACTAATGATGTTATGTGGAAATCTCGCTCAGATACCTATGACAATCAATGGAACTTCGACAAAGGAAGATTTTGAGATTATTAAATTTGTTGAAGACAGTGCCCCGTTTATCACGTTACTAGGAAAATCTTGGATTGATAGAGATCAAGCTAGAAAGAAGGAAGAAGAAGAAGTCTTAGAACAGAAGAGACAAGAGTTAAAACATTTCATGACCCGAAAGATTGCACAGTTGATTGAAGAACAAGAGAACAGATCAAAGCTACCTGACACTAGAAGCCCAGATGTTGAAGCTACATGAACATCAAAAAACATACATAAGGATGAAATTTCTACCCCAGATAAAGAAGAAGTGACACACCTGAATCCTAGGAGAGGATCTCAACAACACGAAGTGACTATGCCCAAGGAAAATAAGAATCAGAATGGGAAAAGAACCACCGATATGAAGCTCACGGGGAAAAAGGCTAGGAAGCTAAGTAAGAAGAAGGTCAAGATTGAGAAGTTATAGCAGGTTCCAGAGGGTACCTCGCAGAAAGAAACTTTGCAGAATTGGAGCTTCGCTGGGATATCAGAACAACGACATATGCCACTTAGCTATGGTGAAGCAATATAGCCGTTGGAAGTTGATATATTCGTTTGACTACTGCTCTAAATGGCTGGAAAAGCATTTATGGTTCACCACCAAACCGTTGGAACGTGCCATAATAGACAGAAGAAGACTAAATGAGGCTCATAACCATTGCAAGTAAACTGTTTCCAAGATTGCCTATTTATCTCATCGCGCCATGAATGAAGAATACTTTTTCCAACTAAGAATTTGAAGCCCGCAGATTAGAAATTGTATACAGTGCTCATTGTCGTCTTGCTGATCACTCTAGTGCAGTGTCTAAGACCGACATGAACCCGATTATTTTATCCTGAGCACGTATGTCCGATGAGCTTACCGCTATCGAAGAATCCGTAACAAAAGTTCTCCTTGAGATAATAACTGAGAGAGTCATGTTGGAGCGAGGGTTATCCACAGGATTATAGGCATCATCCATGAGAGGACTGGCAACCTCTCCATCCACTGCTCGTGTCGGTCCATCCCAACCATTTGATGAGAAACGTACTAAGCACAGAGATGACCTCGACAATGCCAAGCTGATTCCAAGCATTCTACCTGCCTATCTACCCCCTCTGAGCGGTGCCATCAACCGTGACAGTGTACCCCGAGAGTTCGAATATTCCATGATCACTGCATACCTTCTGAAAGGGGTGCGCGTAGTTCGTGCCGACGAGGATAAGATCGTAGCATTGAAATTTAGTGACTTCAACCTTGGAGACCGGAAAGCTTACAACATGCTTTCCCCACATAAGTACTTGACCAAGACCAAAGGAAAGAATTCAAAGATTATCCCGTAGCCATGGACCCAGAACCTTGCGCAGTCTACACTGCTTAATGTGAAGAAGATCCCGCACTTCGGCCGACACCAGGAATTAAATGCATGTGTGAAATTGTTGTTGTCCTGATACCAAGAAGGATAATTATGGTTGAACCATCGAATCACCGTGGATCTGACCTTGATCAATCGGATCACAGGGTTGAGCATGTAGGGCCCTGACCCATAGGAGTTTTACCCTAGAAAAATCTCAGATCGAGCATCAACCCAACAAATCAAAGAGACTTATGGCGATGTAGAGAAGGGTACGTGAGGTTACAATGTAGCCTCTATCCAAAGTGGCGTAATGCACCTTGCATGTCAGCTGATTGCAGGAAAGATAGTTTGCAAGAACCAACCCACCCAAGTAACTGGATTCATTGTTGACCACGTTGGGAAGTGCAAAAAAGGACTACAGATGAATTGGGTGCAATACCTCATGAACCAGCTAGAGCTTCATTGTAGAGGAGCGCAGGACCAAGGATATGAGTTCCACTTCAGCTGGCTTCTCATATTGATAGCTTTCATTGCATGGGAGATACCGAAAGGTGCGACCTTCCCGGACATCGAGCCCTTTGAACCTTTGGCTGCGAAGTTCAGTAACTTGTGGTACTCGAGTGATATGAACAAGCAGTGGCAATCCAATGCCGTCTTCCACACCTACTACAATCAATTGAAGATCACAATCCAATCTACACTATGCATCACTCCGAACACCCTCTACAGGGTTTGGCCCCTGATGAAGTTCAGCGCTGACAGACACTTTATATACATCATAGCATGTGCTAATGAGCACAAGCAACAGTTACAGTCCTATTATAAGTTAAAAGAAGAAGACTTGGAAGAAATCACCAATGAGTGGTCGACATACCTCCTCATCTCAGCAGACCCCGCAGAGATTTCTGATATAGAGAATCCAAAACCTGTGCATGATACCCCTGGACCAAGCAAGACCAAGAAAGATGAAGAAGTTCAAGATGTCAACAGTACTTCTGCGAAGACCACTTTGATCTCACCTGAGCAGGGAGGTGATGGTGGAGATCCAGGTAGCATAGAAGTCGAGAAAAATAAAGGAGAAGTTACACCGCCTAGAGAGGAGGAGGATACCTCCAAGAAAAGGAAGGTTACCCCACCAAAGCCTTCGTCCAGGAAGAAAGCTAAGGAAACCAGAACCAAGTTTGAGACTGTTATCACTCCGGATGACTTCAACTTCATAGTCACTGCACTGAACGATACTTTGCTAGAGATAACAGAAAAGCAGGAAGCCAAGCAGGAAGAAGTGTTTAGTCATATCAAGGATGAGATTCAAGGAGTACAACAAGCAATACAGTCTAGCCATGCAGTTTCCACCGCGCCGCTATCATCAAGAACACCAGAATTAGGTGATGAGCCAGCCCAAATACATCGGATTGCTGATACAGTCGAAGCTCACCTTCGACGATCTCAAGAAGAGATAGCACAAGCCACCCAAGCTTTAGCACAAGTACATAAAGACCTTGAGGATCATAGAAGTACTGCAGAAAAGGAAAATCTCACTCTACAAGAAAAATGGGATGAAGAGAAAGAAACGCTACAGAAAAAAAGGAACAGTGGCTCGTAGAGCAAATCGAAGTATGGGAAAGGGTTCACAACGCACTTCGCTCTGTGACAGTCATAGAATTTTAAATTGAGGAACGAGTCCCACAACAGGTGGTGCAAATCGAAGAAGTAATCCAGCAACTTCAGTAGCGCATCACATATCTGGAACTTCGTACCGTGCCTGAGACTCCTCAAGAAATCAAAGACCTAAGGGAGGCAACTACTCACAGCACACTTGGCAGAATGAAAGCTTTTGTCTTGGAGTGCAAGTAGCTGAGCTCTAGGAGCACTCAGACATATGAAAACCTTACAGAAAATCTAGAGTTACAGGGGCTAGAGTCACAGCTCCAGGAAGCAAAGAAACATGTACATACGCTATAGGCACAACTGAAGACCTTAACACCAGTTTAAAGAATGAAGAGGTTTCCTGAGAAGCGCACAACCCAACAACAGATCCACACAATCCATAGAAAAGTGATGGAAGTCTCTCAATGACTTCAACCAGTGAAAGAGAAGGCATGCCAACCGTTCACCGAAGTTGAAATCCAAGGAACCGAGCTAGAATAGGACGTCATCACAACAGAACAACACCTAGAAGGGTCAGTCAATGACACACTCATCTAGGAGTTCATTGAGAAAGAGGTTGTATCATTACAGTAGGTCAAATCATCTCAAGTCATTTGAGGTAGAATTGCTCAGACCAGAGTGACTCGCGACGAGTCATAGGAGAGTGTTGGGGGCCTGTTGGCCCTTGACCAAGTTTTGGGAGCACTTGGTCATATTTGACCATTTTTGGGACTTTGACAACCTGTCGAAGATAGAGCGCTAGAAGAAGCAGAGATTGCAAAATCTCAGCCCACTTTTGGGTCCCTTTTTGGGTTTTGGGAATATGTAATGGGAAAGGGATGTTATCCCGTGGGTTTACCCACGCTTAGGCCCATTTTGTATGTATAAATAAAAGGATAGGAAAATGTAAGAAAGTAGTAGTAGAGAAGAATATTGTATCTATGTGATATAGGCTAAGTGCCAAGGAGGTATCTGTGTGATCAAGAGTTTTGTGCATTCTGTATAGACCTACAAAGCTTAGTGCAAGTCCCTGTGTGAAGGTATAAAAGGCTTTGTGCTAAAAGGCAAGGAAGAAGGATCTAGCGAGCTGTGCAGATCTTCTGTCCTGTGTGAAGTAAGGGTTTCTAAGGCTCTATGCTTGTAACTGATTGTCCGAAGATAATAAAAAAGAAGAGTTGGTGGACGTAGCCCTAGGGTGGGGGTGAACCACATAAATCTTGTGTTGTTCGCTTTGTACCTTGTCCTGATGCATTGATGTGATTATTTGCTAAGTTCCTTGAGATGAGTAGATAGATCTGATATATATGCTTATGATTAGTGCTTATGGTATGTAGAATGTTAGGTCTGATCCACATGTCTATGCTAAGTGCTTGACCTATTAGATCAGAATACTCTGTGGATGATAAGTGATCAAACAATCTAGTTCATTGTGAAGTCTGCGAAGCTCTGTTGTATCTGGGAAGTGGTTATTGATTTCACATTAAATACCCAACAATGTTGAGTGCTATATTAAGTAAGGAATCATAGACCCGTGTCCCAGCTAAGGTTGCAGACACTTGAGTCCTACAACCACCCCTACCTCTACCTCGGGTGAGACTTCATCTACCTCACAGGTGTTGCTGAAAGGGCTGATAGTTAGGGATTTGTTGGTATGATGTTGTAGCGTTGAACCCTAGGTCTGCCCCTGTGCCAACAACACTTAATCAACTAGAGATATATCTATTATACATCATAATCGAAGAATTAAGTAGATTCATAACATAAATAACACAACACAAAGAAAAAGAGAGACACCAGATATACATGGTTCACCCCAGTGTGGGGCTACGTCCACCAACTGCTTTGCCTCTTTATTATTTGTCAAAATATTACATTCATTCACTCCTGTGCACTAAGCCACAGAGTCGAGCTTCACACCAGACATAGATTTACGCACTGAGAACCAGATCCTCTTTTCAAAACTAGGTCAAGGCACAGATCCAAATCTCTATCAAGCATAGAGCCTTAACACACATACATTCCTTTGAAAAAAACAACTCTGTTCACATAGAACTACATTCACTTCCCCCCTATTATTCTTTATTTCTATTTTACAAACCCTTACAATAAGGCCTAAACATGGGAAAACCCCATGGGACGACATCCCATAAACCCGCTACAAAAACCCTAGAGGATCCTTTACTGGGTCCACTTAACCCTCAAAATCAGTGAGATCCGCGATCTTAGCTCTGCCTAGGTGCTCCTTCCTCGACCAATGTGTCGAATTCCAAATGTGGGTCAAAGCTGACCGAAGTTTCCCCAAAACTTGGTCGAGGGCCAACAAGCATATTGTGGGAAAATAGATACAAAAGATCATATGATTTAATATGTGATGAGTTCCTAGCTAGGGTTTACTTCATCATCTTTAGAAAAATGTTCACTCGCCTTTCAGTGGCGACAAAGAAGATGATAACAAAATTTGGCCACTGGTACTTCGAAGAAACTAACACTTATATTAGAGTGTTCAGAGCTACCAACGCACCCCACCTTCTCCCTGTTCATGTCCCAAATCTCCTCATTTTGGGGGAGATCTTCTACTAGACCATCTTCCAAGGCTATCATGCCTTCTTGCTCAAAGAAAAGAAGAGAGATTTCATTCCCTATGGTTTCCACATAGGATTTTACATGGTCAGAGACACTCCGCATGCAAAATAGGAGGTGATGAATCAACTTGAGTATCGGTTTCATACAAGCCGATTTTGCAAGAAAAATTCGAAGGGATTAGTTCCCCAGCACATGGTGCAGGTATACTCCTATTGGCCGTATTCTCATGATAATTTTGAAAATGAAATCTTCACTGAAGGTACCCAGGATTGGGAGGAAGTACTGCAAAGAAGGGCCAACCCGAATATGACTAAGTTCAAAGCGATGTCACTGGATGAGCAGGTTTAGACAATAGAGCAGTAAAACTCAAGAAGCTCTCAGGGTAAGAGATGGAAGTAGAATAGTAGAAGAAACAGAGGCACGAAGGAGGGGGATTCTATTACTCGAATAAGCCCAAAGAGACATGCAAATGGAAGAAGATTATCCCCCAATTAACCCTTTGATTGAACCCATGAGGATTACCCCGGTCGACACAAGTAATCACAGAGAAGAGCTAAACGAATCATATACAACTCCCCCAGAGGAAACTACCGATCAAGAAAACCTCAACTCTGTTTTCCCACAAGAAGGATCATCGGTGACCACTACAACTCAACGAGGGATAACAAGAGCGTCAAGTGGGGCGAGTGTTCCCAATGTGTTCATAGAATTAATTACCATATATGACGATGAGGAAAGTTCATAGGTCTCCCACATGACACTAGTTCCAATCACAAAAGAAGAAGAATCAGGGGAAATATATTCTCCAGCTTCCGATGTTGTGATCCCAAATCCCCTGGAAGGCGACCATGAGGCCAAAAACACTCTGGACACTGAATTTTCAGACCAAGTGGGAACACAACTTCAAAAGGATAGCCCCAAATCCCATTAAATCCCATTGATAAACCCAACCAGATCACGAATCTGGAGAACCTTACCACTCGTTAAACACTTACGATTCTAATTGGGCCTCTTAAGCGAGTTTGGTTCCTGCTGTTTATTTAAAGGGATCTCAAACCCCTCAACAGGACCAAAACTCATTTAACAGAGTTCTAAAATTATCTTTTAAGCGCAATAGACATTAGTTCTCTCGATCAGATCTTACCTCCATAGAAACTTATACCATAACCACAAGATTATACACTTTCAGACTTAGTTTCTTTGTAGAACATCATACTTTTCACGATGATTATCTCCCATCATTGATCATCATAGGATGGAAAATCCTGATCTCTTATGAGAGTCTTCTAGTGTTGGATCCTCACCATTGATTGTCTCTCGATTAGATGGTTTTGGTTAACTAACAGAATGGATTCACCTTGATTTGTATCATAATCCTCACTATTATACTTCGAATAGTCAAATGTCCTCCACTATTGATATATCATAAGATCTAACGATCACAAATCATCACCCATCGCTTCCAATATGCCAAGTCTTTGTTGGTCAACCTCTATGTTCCTACCACATGTCTCCTTTTTACTCATCCACATCACTGCAACATGGCACACTATCATTTACAGGTGCCACATCTGGTCCTTTTTAGCTAACACATGCCACTCTGGTGATCTGCCACATGTCTCATCTTGTGACACTATATCTATCTGATCTTGATTAGATTTGACCCATTGGTCAACATTGGTCTGTCAGAGTTCTTACTAATAACTAAATTTGATAAGTCTATTTTGAACACCAATCAATTGTCTCCATGTGTTGCTTCCTCAACACCGATCTGTATCATCCCAAATGGATCTCCACCGTTCATCGTTGTCCTTCTATCAGAGTTACTCCAACTTCTTGACTCTAATATCCCTACTTCGAAAACAAATGGGATATTTCCACATGTCCTCTGATTAACCCTTGACTAGGGTCACTCCGAATCCATCTTGTTAGTCTGTTATATATTTCTTCATCAATATGGACCATTGGTTAAGCACGTCAGAGTTGTTCAGACACTGCCATGTGTCATTCTCAAATCCATTAACCTAGACCATCCCTAAATCATATGGGCCATTGACCACATCACCTTTGTCAGAGTTCCTTCATGCTATTGAAATCCGATGACTCCTCTTCGACAACCAATYCRGTGCCTCCACATTTTCCCTTCGTAGCCATTGATTTGGGCTACCCCGAATGGATCTCCAACGTTGGTCAGGTCTCTCCTCTACGGGGCATTCTGACCATTCTATCACTCCGATAAAAATTCCCAATCACACATCACCACGTGTCTTCTTGAGAGTCATATATCTAACTCACTCTGAGTAGATCTTAGCCGTTGATCTCTGTGCTTCTCCTGCCAATCATCACCGTTGATCGAAACCCCCTTTGTTGAGTAATCCCGAACTTGTACTCCGATAGATTTACTTTGAAAGACTTGACGATATCGCTTCAAATTCCGAACCCATAATGGAATCTAGCCATAGATATGGGTAGACATATATCCAAAATCTAATCCTGACCGTCCGTTCTTAACATGGGAATGGAAATTCTAGACTCATAATCGACGGTCACAATCAACTGCAGTGATTGATATGATGAATGTTGTTCCTTCATGCCTTTATATTGAGGTTAATCCCTCTTTCGACCTTCACACAGAATGAGACTCAATCTCTGCTTGTTTTGACTTCCACCAATACAATCTACGAACTCAACATGTCTGTAATCACAATTGGGGCATCGATCTCTTCAATGATCAATGGTCGATCTCAACCTGACCTGCAACAACACTCTGTTACATTTCTGGAACCTGCACACACATACTAAGAGGGATTTCTCACTATTCAAAGATTAAAACCTGCATCGCTCAATATATCAGGTATTTAAACACTCACACAATTCACACTGATATATTCAATTGATCAACTCCATATAATGCCAAAAAAAGAGTGTTTTTCATTTATAATTCATACC
>JASDQU010739985.1:47240-61218 GCA_032191745.1 Picea mariana
CCTTGATCAATCGGATCACAGGGTTGAGCATGTAGGGCCCTGACCCATAGGAGTTTTACCCTAGAAAAATCTCAGATCGAGCATCAACCCAACAAATCAAAGAGACTTATGGCGATGTAGAGAAGGGTACGTGAGGTTACAATGTAGCCTCTATCCAAAGTGGCGTAATGCACCTCGCATGTCAGCTGATTGCAGGAAAGCTAGTTTTCAAGAACTGACCCACCCAAGTAACTGGATTCATTGTTGACCTCGTTGGGAAGTGCGCAGAAGGAATACAGATGAATTGGGTGCAATACCTCATGAACCAGCTAGAGCTTCATTGTAGAGGAGCGCAGGACCAAGGATATGAGTTCCACTTCAACTGGCTTCTCATATTGATAGCTTTCATCGCATGGGAGATACCGGAAGGTGCGACCTTCCCGGACATCGAACCCTTTGAACCTTTGGCTGCGAAGTTCAGTAACTTGTGGTACTCAAGTGATATGAACAAGCAGTGGCAATCCAATGCCGTCTTCCACACCTACTACAATCAATTGAAGATCACAATCCAATCTACACTGTGCATCACTCCGAACACCCTCTACAGGGTTTGGCCCTTGATGAAGTTCAGCGCCAACAGACACTTTATATACATCATAGCATGCGCTGACGAGCACAAGCAACAGTTACAGTCCTATTATAAGTTAACAGAAGAAGACTTGGAAGAAATCACCAATGAGTGGTCGACATACCTCCTCATCTCAGCGGACCCCGCAGAGATTTCTGATATAGACAGTCCAAAACCTGTGCATGATACCCCTGGACCAAGCAAGACCAAGAAAGATGAAGAAGTTCAAGATGTCAACAGTACTTCTCCGAAGACCACTTTGATCTCACCTGAGCAGGGAGGTGATGGTGGAGAGCCAGGTAGCATAGAAGTTGAGCAAAATAAAGGCGAATTTACACCGCCTAGAGAGGAGGAGGATCCCTCCAAGAAAAGGAAGGTTACCCCACCAAAGCCTTCGTCCAGGAAGAAAGCTAAGGAAACCAGAACCAAGTTTGAGACTGTTATCACTCCGGATGACTTCAACTTCATAGTCGCTGCACTGAATGATACTTTGCTAGAGATAGCAGAAAAGCAGGAAGCCAAGCAGGAAGAAGTGTTTAGTCGTATCAAGGATGAGCTTCAAGGAGTACAACAAGCAATACAGTCTAGCCATGCAGTTTCCACTGCGCCCCTACCATCAAGAACACCAGAATTAGGTGATGAGCCAACCCAAATACATCGGATTGCTGATACAGTCGAAGCTCACCTTCGACGAGCTCAAGAAGAGATAGCACAAGCCACCCAAGCTTTAGCGCAAGTACATAAAGACCTTGAGGATCATAGAAGTATTGCAGAAAAGGAAAATCTCACTCTACAAGAAAAATGGGATGAAGAGAAAGAAATGCTACAGAATAAAAGGAACAGTGGCTCGCAGAGAAAATCGAAGTACGGGAAAGGGTTCACAACGCACTTCGCTCTGTGACAGTCATAGAAGTTTAAATTGAGGAACGAGTCCCACAATAGGTGGTGCAAATCGAAGAAGTAATCCAGCAACTTCAACAGCGCATCGCATATCTGGAACTTCGTACCGTGCCTGAGACTCCTCAAGAAATCAAAGACCTAAGGGAGGCAACTACTCACAGCGCAGTTGGCAGAATGAAAGCCTTTGTCTTGGAGTGAAATTAGCTGAGCTCTAGGAGCACTCAGACATATGAAAACCTTACAGAAAATCTAGAGTTACAGGGGCTAGAGTCACAGCTCCAGGAAGCAAAGAAACACGTAGATACGTTATAGGCACAACTGAAGGCCTTAACACCAGTTGAAAGAATGAAGAGGTTTCCTGAGAAGCGCACAACCCAACAACAGATCCACACAATCCAGAGAAAAGTGATGGAAGTCTCTCAACGACTTCAACCAGTGAAAGAGAAGGCATGCCAACCGTTCACCGAAGTTGAAATCCAAGGAACCGAGCTAGAACAGGTCGTCATCACAACAGAAAAACACCTAGAAGGGTCAATCAATGACGCACTCATATAGAAGTTCATTGAGCAAGAGACTGTAGCATTACAGCAGGTCAAATCATCTCGAGTCATTTGAGGCAGAACTGCTCAGACTAGAGTGACTCGTGACGAGTCATAGGAGAGTGTTGGGGGCCTATTGGCCCTTGACCAAGTTTTGGGAGCACTTGGTCATATTTGACCATTTTTGGGACTTCAAAAACCTATCAAAGATAGAGCGCTAGACGAAGCAGAGATTGCAAAATCTCAGCCCACTTTTGGGTCCCTTTTTGGGTTTTGGGAATATGTAATGGGAAAGGGATGTTAGCCCGTGGGTTTACCCACGCTTAGGCCCATTTTGTATGTATAAATAANGAAGGTATAAAAGGCTTTGTGCTGAAAGGCAAGGAAGAAGGATCTAGCGAGCTATGCAGATCTTCTGTCCTGTGTGAAGTAAGGGTTTCTAAGGTGCTGTGCTTGTAACTGATTGTCCGAAGATAATAAAAAAGAAGAGTTGGTGGACGTAGCCCTAGGGTGGGGGTGAACCACATAAATCTTGTGTTGTTTGCTTTGTACCTTGTCCTGATGCATTGATGTGATTATTTGCTAAGTGCCTCGAGATGAGTAGATAGATCTGCTATATATGCTTATGCTTAGTGCTTATGGTATGTAGAATGTTAGGTCTGATCCACATGTATATGCTAAGTGCTTGACCTGTTAGATCAGAATACTCTGTGGATGATAAGTGATCAAACAATCTAGTTCATTGTGAAGTCTGTGAAGCTCTGTTGTATCTGGGAAGTGGTTATTGATTTCATATTGAATACCCAACAATGTTGAGTGCTATATTAAGTAAGGAATCACAGACCCGTGTCCCAGCTAAGGTTGCAGACACTTGAGTCCTACAACCACCCCTACCTCTACCTCGGGTGAGACTTCATCTGCTTCATAGGTGTTGCCGAAAGGGCCGATAGTTAGGGCTTTGTTGGTATGATGTTGTAGAGTTGAACCCTAGGTCTGCCCCTGTGCCAACAACACTTAATCAACCAGAGATATATCTATTATACATCACAATCGAAGAATTAAGTAGATTCATAACATAAATAACACAACACAAAGCAAAAGAGAGACACCAGATATACATGGTTCACCCCAGTGTGGGGCTACATCCACCAACGGCTTCGCCTCTTTATTATTTGTCAAAATATTACATTCATTCACTCCTGTGCACTAAGCCACAGAGTCGAGCTTCACACCAGACATAGATTTACGCATAGAGAACCAAATCCTCTTTTCAAAACTAGGTCAAGGCACAGATCCAACTCTCTATCAAGCATAGAGCCTTAACACACATACATTCCTTTGAAAAAAACAACTCTGTTCACACTGAACTACATTCACTTCCCCCCTATTATTCTTTATTTCTATTTTACAAACCCTTACAATAAGGCCTAAACATGGGAAAACCCCATGGGACGACATCCCATAAACCCGCTACAAAAACCCTAGAGGATCCTTTACTGGGTCCACTTAACCCTCAAAATCGGTGAGATCCGCGATCTCAGCTCTGCCTAGGTGCTCCTTCCTCGACCAATGTGTCGAATTCCAAAAGTGGGTCAAAGCTGACCGAAGTTTCCCCAAAACTTGGTCGAGGGCCAACAAACATATTGTGGGAAAATAGATACAAAAGATCATATGATTTAATATGCGATGAGTTCCTAGCTAGGGTTTACTTCATCATCTTTAGAAAAATGTTCACTCGCCTTTCGGTGGCGACAAAGAATATGATAACAAAATTTGGCCATTGGTACTTCGAAGAAACTAGCACTTATATTAGAGTGTTCAGAGCTACCGACGCACCCCACCTTCTCCCTGTTCATGTCCCAAATCTCCTCATTTTGGGGGAGATCTTCTACTAGACCATCTTCCAAGGCTATCATGCCTTCTTGCTCAAAGAAAATAAGAGAGATTTCATTCCCTATGGTTTCCACATAGGATTTTACATGGTCAGAGACACTCCGCATGCAAAATAGGAGGTGATGAATCAACTTGAGTATCGGTTTCATACAAGCCGATTTCGTAAGAACAATTCGAAGGGATTAGTTCCCCAACACATGGTGCAGGTATACTCCTATTGGCCGTATTCTCATGATAATTTTGAAAATGAAATCTTCACTGAAGGTACCCAGGATTGGGAGGAAGTACTGCAAAGAAGGGCCAACCCGAATATGACTAAGTTCAAAGCGATGTCACTGGATGAGCAGGTTTAGACAATGGAGCAGTAAAACTCAAGAAGCTCTCAGGGTAAGAGGTGGAAGTAGAACAATAGAAGAAACAAAGGCATGAAGGAGGGGGATGCTATTACTCGAATAAGCCCAAAGAGACATGCAAATGGAAGAAGAATATCCCCCAATTAACCCTTTGATTGAACCCATGAGGATTACCCCGATCGACACAAGTAATCACAGAGAAGAGATAAACGAATCATATACAACTCCCCCAGAGGAAACCACCGATCAAGAAAACCTCAGCTCTGTTTTCCCACAAGAAGGATCGTCGGTGACCACTACAACTCAACGAGGGATAACAAGAGCGTCAAGTGGGGCGGGTGTGCCCAATGTGTTCATAGACTTAATTACCATATATGACGATGAGGAAAGTTCATAGGTCTCCCACATGACACTAGTTCCAATCACAAAAGAAGAAGAATCAGGGTAAACATATTCTCCAGCTTCCGACGTTGTGATCCCAAATCCCCTGGAAGGCGACCATGAGGCCAAAAACACTCTGGAAACTGAATTTTTAGACCAAGTGGGAACACAACTTCAGAAGGATAGCCCCAAATCCCATTAAATCCCATTGATAAACCCAACCAGATCGTGAATTTGGAGAACCTTACCACTCATTAAACACTTACGATTGTAATTGGGCCTCTTAAGCGAGTTTGGTTCTTGCTGTTTATTTAAAGGGATCTCAAACCCCTCAACAGGACCAAAACTCATTTAACAGAGTTCTAAAATTCTCTTTTAAGCGCAATAGACATTAGTTCTCTCGATCAGATCTTACCTCCATAGAAACTTATACCATAACCACAAGATTATACACTTTCAGACTTAGTTTCTTCATAGAACATCATACTTTTCACGATGATTATCTCCCATCATTGATCATCACAGGATGGAAAATCCTGATCTCTTATGAGAGTCTTCTAGTGTTGGATCCTCACCGTTGATTGTCTCTCGATTGGATGGTTTTGGTTAACTAACATAATGGATTCACCTTGATTTGTATCATAATCCTCACTATTATACTTCGAACAGTCAAATGTCCTCCACTATTGATATATCATAAGATCTAACGATCACAAATCATCACCCATCGCTTCCAATACACCAAGTCTTTGTTGGTCAACCTCTATGTTCCTGCCACATGTCTCCTTTTTACTCATCCAAATCACTGCAACATGGCACACTATCATTTACAGGTGCCACATCTGGTCCTTTTCAGCTAACACATGCCACTCTGGTGATCTGCCACATGTCTCATCTTGTGACACTATATCTATCTGATCTTGATTAGATTTGACCCATTGGTCAACATTGGTCTGTCAGAGTTCTTACTAATAACTAAATCTGATAAGTCTATTTTGAACACCAATCAACTGTCTCCATGTGTTGCTTCCTCAACACCGATCTGTATCATCCCAAATGGATCTCCACTGTTCATCGTTGTCCTTCTATCAGAGTTACTCCAACTTCTTGACTCTGATATCCCTACTTCGAAAACAAATGGGATATTTCCACATGTCCTCTGATTAACCCTTGTCTAGGGTCACTCCGAATCCATCCTGTTAGTCTGTTATATATTTCTTCATCAATATGGACCATTGGTTAAGCACGTCAGAGTTGTTCAGACACTGCCATGTGTCATTCTCAAATCCATTAACCTGGAACATCCCTAAATCATATGGGCCATTGACCACATCACCTTTGTCAGAGTTCCTTCATGCTATTGAAATCCGATGACTCCTCTTCGACAACCAATTCGGTGCCTCCACATTTTCCCTTCGTAGCCATTGATTTGGGCTACCCCGAATGGATCTCCAACGTTGGTCAGGTCTCTCCTCTGTGGGGCATTCTGACCATTCTATCACTCCGATAGAAATTCCCAATCACACGTCACCATGTGTCTTCTTGAGAGTCATATATCTAACTCACTCTGAGTAGATCTTAGCCATTGATCTCTGTGCTTCTCCTGCCAATCATCACCGTTGATCGAAACCCCCTTTGCTGAGTAATCCTGAACTTGTACTCCGATAGATTTACTTTGAAAGACTTGACGATGTCACTTCAAAGTCCGAACCCATAATGGAATCTAGCCATAGATATGGGTAGATATATATCCAAAATCTAATCCCGACCGTCTGTTCTTAACATGGGAATGGGAATTCTAGACTCATAATCGACGGTCACAATCAACTGCAGTGATTGATATGATGAATGTTGTTCCTTCACGCCTTTATATTGAGGTTAATCCCTCTTTTGAACTTCACACAGAATGAGACTCAATCTCTGCTTGTTTTGACTTCCACCAATACAATCTACGAACTCAACATGTCTGTAATCACAATTGGGGCATCGATCTCTTCAATGATCAATGGTCGATCTCAACCTGACCTGCAACAACACTCTGTTCTATTTCTGGAACCTGCACACACATACTAAGAGGGATTTCTCACTATTCAAAGATTAAAACCTGCATCGCTCAATATATCAGGTATTTAAACACTCACACAATTCACACTGATATATTCAATTGATCAACTCCATATAATGCCAAAAAAAGAGTGTTTTTCATTTATAATTCATACCATACTGTACAAGAATTTACAGAAGGACTGTTGGAATGTTTCTTAGGCTGATCCAGGTTCTACTTTAGGTTTTCAACAAAACCTTGCTAACCATCAGCCCTTTTGGAGACCAGAATAAAACACTGCGCACATAGTGCATAATGCAGTCTCACCTGAGATGGATTATGGGTGACTGCATGACCCAGATGCCTGGAATATCGAAAGACGCGTTTCTGTGGGGATGGGGGACATTATTTCTACCTCAAAACATATTATATTTATTTCCTATTACTTTAATACATCATTACAACTCAGATATACAATTCAGTAAGCAGATACATTCATTAAGTTTCATTCTGCAGTAATTATCTTGTCATTCTATTGTGCACTACATTTTAATACTAATTGATCAGTTCATTCATCATAGCTAACAATAGCAATAAATAATACAAACATTCCACACAAAGACACACTTTACTGTGGTTCACCCCTTGGGATACGTTCACAAAGATCTAGCTGTCTTGGCTCTTTTATTATTCTTCATCAAAGTTTATAGCGTTGCACACATTAAAGTTGAGGCTGAAAAGATCATACTAAGCTCCACAACTTATGACTTTAACCTCAATTACAATGCACATCTCTGTCTTTCTGTCTCTCTATCATATCTCTATTACATCTGTCAAAAATATCTCTACAACTAGATATATCTCTACTGCAACACATATTTATATTAAAATAAGGGGTAAAATACTCGTTACAAAAATGGCCAAAACCCTAACCCACTAACCCTAGGTGGATTAGGTTTGTCAGCTTTATAACTCCCTGATTGCAGCTGGTCAAAAATTAATCCGTTTTCCTCATTGATCTACGTCCTTCATCCTTTCTTTGACTTTCCTGTTTTCCCAGCGTTTCTTTTCCCTGTTTTAAATGCAGTCTCCTTTTCTGGTCCATTTCCTATCTTCCTTCAGTGATTACCACACTTTTACCCAAAATTTCCTATGCCAAAATTCTTCTAACACTCACATGTGGCTTGTCCCAAGCCACTCTGGTAGTGTGTGCTTCCTGTACTAACTTCTCGAGCACTTGAAACTTGCTTGAAATTTCTTAAACTCGAGATTTTACTTGCGTGATTTTATCTGCTACATTCTCCACAGTATATGCATTAATATGATCCTTCAACAATTCTCCACTCTCCAAGCCAACTTGGTCAATCTAACCCTTTGCTGCGTCAATATCCGTAAGCATTTGTTTTGTGCCTTCTTGTAGTGGTTCCAATTGAGCATGCTTTGACTTCTTATTTTCTTGTATAGTCTTTAGCTCTGCCTGCAAATTCTTCATTTCTTGTGCACTTTTCAACCTATCCGGTATTGTCATTGCTTTTTGATTTTTCTTCAGTTCTTGCGGCGCAATATTTACACCTTCCTCTTTTTGGTCTAACTTATACAGTTTCCCATCTTCCTGAATATTTTTCCATAACTGCACGCCCTTAATATAAAACTCTATGATTTCCTATATGGTCAATACAATGCTTTTCGTATGACCTGCAACCTCCTACTCCCTTTTTGTTCTTACTTCTGGTGGAGTAGTAGGTACTAAGAGGTCTGCTAACTCTACAATGTGGGATTTGTAAGACTCCATAGATTGTGCTATTTTCTTGATTATACCCTCCGTGGGTACATTCTCTCCTTGTTCGCTGTCAACAATAGTTTTGAATACTTCTTCCATTTGTTGCTCTAATATTTCGCTGTGTTTCTTTGTTTCTTCCCTCTCAAATTGCACCTGGTTAAGTGTCATCTCTAGTGTATTACTTACTTCGTTGTCCAATTGTAAGATTGTAGCATCTGCACGGGTCCTCGACTGAATTTCTTGCACGACACTTATTTTAAGTTTGTGCAATGCCTTAGTTAGAATCTCGGGCAATGCCAAGTCCAAATGATCTATGTCTTTCAGTGGCTTATGCACTGTAATTTCATCCACCTGCAACATCCCTTGGGTGATACAAAAATTTTCGATCCCCATGGCTATGATATGCACTGTCTCCCATTTAGGAGCTGTTCTTTCTTGAGAATTTTGTTGTTTTTGTGCCTGTTCGTTTTGCTGCGCTGTAGTAAATTGAAAATGTTCTAGTGCATCCTTGACCTCTGTCAATTTCTTGAATATATCCTCCCTCTGCTTCTCAACATCATACCATGCCTCCACTGTGTGATCCTGTACTTTGTTTGTGACTAACTCTTTATCATCCTTTTTTAGTGTAAGCTGAGGAACCTCCTTGTGTGCCTTCATTTTTTTGTGCTGGCCTGCTGCCCGCAACACTATTCCTTTCAATGGCACTGTCTCTGTCTGCGCGGTTGAAATTGGTATATCTAAATATGTGAGATTTCTGCCTCCTATTTCCTCTAGAATAGGAATATTAGTATCATTCTACAATCCTCCATTTGTTTTTTCTATGTGCTAATTTTCCTGAGTTGAAGCCTTTAGGATATTATTTTTCTGCCTTGGCTTTTTAATGCTTGTGCTACCCCCTATTTATTTTTCACTCTCTGTTTCTTTTCTTGTGTTGGTTGAATGTCATGAAGGGCCAACCTCTACTCGCTGTTTAGATTTTGATACCTTCTTTGGGATCACTGACACCTTCCATTCTTCAGGCCAATCCTTCATGGCCCATTGCACTTCTTCCCCGATGACGCAATATCTCAATTGTATCCATTCCTTCTTAGGATCCCTCTTAGCCTGGATCCACATGTTATGTCTGGAAGCCTGAAAATTTGCTATTCCTTGATTTTCTTTCACCACTTCTAGTGGTATTCTCCATGTATTATCCAACTTCACTTGCATCTCATCATACATCATGGAGAAAAATGATATAATTTTACTTCCTTTTCTTCGGATCTGAGGTATGGCATAATGTGGTATATTTTTCTATGTGACATTTCCCTAGCCTTTGGTAAAATACACTGTATTTTGGTTCTCCCAAACCAACTAGTTATATTAATATAATTAACCATGAATAATGAAACTGTGTACCTATATCCTGTGCATCCTTGCAATCCTCCAAGAACACGTTTAATATGTATGGATCCCAACTGAGTAGACTCCCCTTTGTGCACTACGTAACTGTTGTTATTACTCCCGTAGGGGCTTCCTCTTTGCGACATTTCCTCAAAGTTTACATGCCATCAGTTTTATCGCAAACTTTGTTGTTGGATCATTTATTTGCCTAATAACCATTTCCATGGATCCTCTATCAGTCCTATATTTGTTTTTTATCTCATCTGCCATGGGTTTTTCTTTGGTTTTATAATCCATGTACTGCTCTATTTTTTCTCCATCTATTGGTAAAATTGTGATTTCTGCAATTAAGTCTACATCTATGGATATAGGTCTATCCATCCATAAGATGCCTCCATGTACCAGTTCTAGTAGCTGTTTGACACATGAATTTACATCTTTTCCTCTCCCAAAGTGAGGAATCTACAATAGGTTCATGATTCCTGTGTTATATAGTCCTGCAATTCACTGTTTCGGCTTGAAAATGGGATCCACTGGTGGACCCTCTCCATTACTCTCCATGCACACTTGCTGCACAAACTCAGGGAACTTCCCTTTTTCTTCCACATCATGATCAACATACTTCAGTTTGTTAACAGACCCTAACATGTCACCAACTACTTTGACTCCTTCAGGTATGTGTGGTAGTGACAATGTTAGTTCCTTATGCTTGCTCGGTGTTCTTGGCGCAACATATTTTCCCCTATCCTTCTTATTTCTTGCTGATGGCCCTGTCACTTCCACTGGATTATCTTCCTCATATTCTTTAGTGTCTAAGTCTTGTTGGTTCATAATGTCTTCCACATGTACTTGTTCCTCCAACTAGTGCGTTGGCTCTACTGCACGGTGTTGTACTTCATTATACTCTGTTTGTTCATCATCTTCCTCATTTTTTGGTACTTGTGGTTTTTCTATGCCTAATCCAATTTTCTGCGTGAGGTTTTGCTCAATTCTAGGGTTTTGTGTTTCATCCTGCATGTCGATATCCATTGCCTCTATCACCAGATCCCGCTCTTCTACAATAGTGGGACTAATTTGTCCAATGACCAGAGATGGAATTACATCCACATCCACTACTCCTTCTGGCTGATTTTAGTTTTCCCCATCAAATGTTGTGTCCTGTGGAGAGCTCATAACATTGCGTGTTTTCCTTGCCACCCAACTGGGAGCTCCAAACTTTAGTGGCACAATTCTGCTAAATTCAGACAGGGTTGCTTTGAATCATGAGTAAATACCTTAGATTCACCTTCTCGCACTAGGTTTTCTTCCTTATATCACATTTACACAAATTCACAATGAGTCATTTCCTTTCACATTTTCTACTTTTATAGGTCGTTCCATAAATGCTCTGTCGCACCACACTTTTTCGATCACTGCTTTTTCCTTTTCTTGTTGCTTTCTGTATCGACGCACTGCTTTTTCTGTCTGGTCACCTTTCTTTGGCACTCAATGTACTCAAGTGATTTCATACCAATTACTATCTTCTATGCACTGTATCATCTAACTTCATATGTAACACTTATCCATCTACTGCATCTTTTTGTATTTTTCTTATTTTTCCATTTTTTTCTTTCTTTTCTTATTTTCTTTACTATATACACCATGTACAATTGTATTTTCCTACACTGCAACTAATAAGGATTACCGAGTCAACCATCCCCATACGGTTTCAGTCAACTTCCATTAACCAATCCTTGAATCTCTTTTCATGATAGATCTTGCAACTACACAACACCTCCATATGTGATAGATTTTATCTCATATGGCCCTAGCTAATGCATCCTAAATTTTGCTGGGTACTGTAAGTACTTGCTGTCACAGAGGAGAACCATATCTCCTTCCTTAAATTTTTTCTTCTTAATGTGTCTATCATGCCAAGCTTTGTCTTTGGATTTCTGTACTTCTTGATGGAAACAAGCCATAATTCTGTCCTCTTCTAGTTCCATGAGTTGAGACAATATTTCTTGAGTTGCACCTTTTTGTCATGTTTGTAATGGCTGCAATGCATAGACTAGGTATCAAATATTCCAAAGGGACTTCTTCTTCCTGACCATACACCAATATGAAAGGTGTCTTCCCTATGAATTTCTTGCATGTGGTTCTATAAGCCCATAATACTGTTGGTATCTTCAAATCTAAATCATCCTTGTTTACATTATAAATTTTAGTTAGGGCATTCTCCAATATTTTATTAAATGTTTCCACTGTTCCATTAGCCTGAGGATGGTATGGATTTCTCTTCTAATGGTGTATCTAAAATTCTTCAGTCATTGCTTAAATGGTATTATTGATAAAGTGAGTTCCTTGATCACTCATCATAATTCTAGGGAAATCAAATATTGTAATTACTTGTTCAAACAGGAAGTGCAATACAATCTTTTACTGTTGTTGCTTCAACCCATTTGGTTAAATATTATGTCGCTATAATGATGTACCTTTCTCCTGATCTTCTAGTTGGCGGGTTGATTGGTCCTACAAAGTGAATTTTCCATTTGTCAAACACTTTAAGAGTTACTTGAGGTTTTAGGGGCATCTCATCCCTCCTAGATGGATTTCCTACCCTCTGACAGACATCACAAGTTTGACAATACTCATTTTCATCTTTAGAAATCGTGGGCTACCATAATCCTGCACGCAGTATCTTCTTCGCTGTATATTTTCCTGCATAATTTCCTCCAACTATTCCTTCATGTGCTTTTTCTAAGACGATATGACATTCATGTTCGATTACGCATATCCTTAGAATATTATCTGCTCCTAGTTTATACAAGTGTCCTGCAATAAGTTGTTAATTTACAGCTCTAACCACCAAAGTCTTCTTCTACGCAGTGGTGTATTCCTTTGGAGAAAATCCTGTATCAAATATTCAATGATATGAGAAAAGTATTCATCAACAATTTGCACTGAAAATAGTTGTGCATTAGGAAAATTTTCCTCCAAATTGCTTGGTTCCTCTCCATTAGTTATATTGGATAGATTATTTGGCCCTGCATTCAATCTTCCATGTTTCACAAATACATCAAAATAAAACTCTTGAAATAACAAAAACCATCTACATATTCTCCCCCATAACACTGTCTTGTTGACCAAGTATGTGAGAGAAGAGTGATCTGTGAACATCTTAAAATGTTGGCCCAATAAATAATGTCTGAAATTTTATAATTCATACACCATAGCCAACCCTTCTCTCTCTGTTGTATTATAATTCTGTTCCGACTCTGATAGATTCCTACTTGCAAATGCTATTAGGTGATCTATGTCACCTTCTCCTATATGTGTTTATACTGCTCCAAGTGCTATTGAAGAGGCATCCACATGAACATGGAACTCTTTTGACCAATATGGGAACACGAGAATTGGTGTTGTCACCATTTTCTCTTTTAATATGTCCAAATTTTGTTGCCACTCATCATTCCACTGAAACTTGATATCCTTATCTAACAGTTTCTCCATGGGTATTGTTAGCATCGGAAATCACCCCTGGATTGCAGTAGGAGCAGAGCCCGACGCCCATCAGTTTATGTCACGATTTTTTTAATGAGGTGATCAGATGGAGGTTAACTCAAACGATGCGGTCTTAACTCCGGAACTAGGCCAGACATGCATGGGAAAGTGAGGTCTTAGGTAACTTCAGACAGTGAGTTGTAGTATGGGTGAGTAGGGGGAAGACTTGTATCAGAGAGATGCAAAGGTCTATCGTAAACATTAGGTTCCTAACAGACTGTGGAAGAAGACATCTAAATGCAAGATCCTCCTAAGTTCAAATGCAGAAAACCAGAGAAAACAATAATGCCACAATAAATCCTTTATCACAACAGAATTGCCATAACTCGTGCGAATCATTCGATCATGAACTCTCTTAGCATAAGATGAAAATTTAGATGGAGTAAGAAGACTGTCTATTATAAAATAAGAAATCTCATATACAGATGCATGACCAGAAAGATAGAATGTCTGTTAAAACTTTACAATCGGGAGCTGCGCTCTACCATTGATGCTTACAAAATACAAAAACTGAGCTTATATACTCAGGAGAATTCACTTAACAGAGGCGCACCC
>JASDQU010739985.1:68877-78973 GCA_032191745.1 Picea mariana
TCAAATATTCAATGATATGAGAAAAGTATTCATCAACAATTTGCACTGAAAATAGTTGTGCATTAGGAAAATTTTCCTCCAAATTGCTTGGTTCCTCTCCATTAGTTATATTGGATAGATTATTTGGCCCTGCATTCAATCTTCCATGTTTCACAACTACATCAAAATAAAACTCTTGAAATAACAAAAACCATCTACATATTCTCCCCCATAACACTGTCTTGTTGACCAAGTATGTGAGAGAAGAGTGATCTGTGAACATCTTAAAATGTTGGCCCAATAAATAATGTCTGAAATTTTGTAATTCATACACCATAGCCAACCCTTCTCTCTCTGTTGTATTATAATTCTATTTCGGCTCTGATAGATTCCTACTTGCAAATGCTATTGGGTGATCTATGTCACCTTCTCCTATATGTGTTTATACTGCTCCAAGTGCTATTGAAGAGGCATCCACATGAACATGGAACTCTTTTGACCAATATGGGAACACGAGAATTGGTGTTGTCACCATTTTCTCTTTTAAGATGTCCAAATTTTGTTGCCACTCATCATTCCACTGAAACTTGATATCCTTATCTAACAATTTCTCCATGGGTATTGTTAGCGTCGGAAATCACCCCTGGATTGCAGCAGGAGCAGAGCCCGACGCCCATCAGTTTATGTCACAATTTGTTTAATGAGGTGATCAGATGGAGGTTAACTCAAACGATGTGGTCTTAACTCCGGAACTAGGCCAGACATGCATGGGCAAGTGAGGTCTTAGGTAACTTCAGACAGTGAGTTGTAGTAAGGGTGAGTAGGGGGAAGACTTGTATCAGAGAGATGCAAAGGTCTGTCGTAAACATCAGGTTCCTAACAGACTGTGGAAGAAGACATCTAAATGCAAGATCCTCCTACGTTCAAATGTAGAAAACCAGAGAAAACAATAATGCCACAATAAATCCTTTATCACAACAGAATTGCCACAACTCATGCGAATCAGTCGATCATGAACTCTCTTAGCATAAGATGAAAACTTAGATGGAGTAAGAAGACTGTCTGTTATAAAATAAGAAATCTCATATATAGATGCATGACCAGAAAGCTAGAATGTCTGTTAAAACTTTACAATCGGGAGCTGCGCTCTACCATTGATGCTTACAAAATACAAAAACTGAGCTTATATACTCAGTAGAATTCACTTAACAGAGGCGCACCCAGTCACCCAGGGCTAGGTGTCTTTTCAGTCAAACTCGTACTGGAATCCTTCTTCACGCGCCATCTTAACTACGCATGGCTCCTGTAGGGAGGGTAGCTGAGCCATTAAGTGCCAAGATAGCGTGCACAGACTTATCTATCTCTTCGAAGACTTCGGCATGGCTTCTTTGGAAAAATCGATACACAGGACCCCTTCGAGTAGACTGCTTGCCAGACCCTCCATTCCCACACTTAATGAATGAAAGGAGGTTTCAATCACCCGCTCTTGCCGTCATTTACTCCAGGCGAGAAGCAGTATTGAGATCAGATCCGATGGCGCCTGGAGATCGCAATGATCCCCTCTATAACTGAACTTGGCACCTTTGGCTCCTCTTGCACAACTCTCTTTGTCTCCTAAGTGACCACGGGCTATGACCCTGTGCTTACCCCCAAGGTGCTTTCAACGTTCGCGGATATGAAAGGGCTGATCCTTGCTTCTTGAAATCGCGATGAGCGAAACGCCGAAACGGATTAATCTGGTGCCACGCGTCCTTCCAATCTGACGGTCCTAAACTTACTCGACGCTACTGTGGGCCCCAGGTCTTGAGCGCTCTCGTCACTTCACGCATCGGGGGTATGAGGGAGCTGCTTCTTGCGCTTCAGAGTCACGATGAGAAAATAGGTGAGGAGCCTAATCACGCGCCAGGTGTCTCTTGTGGATGGACGGTCGATATTGCCTCGTGATACTGTAGGCCCCACTTTGAGCACCTTTGGTGCTTTCGGGGTTCGGGGTTTCGAGAGATAAGAAAACATGGAACCTTCACCCTTCGAGCTCCCGATTTCCAAAACGCCGATGTGAGTGGATCTCACACCACGCATCCTCTGTATGGACGACTGTTACCTTTCCCTGCACACAATATGGGCGCCATCCATTGCGTTATCTTCGACACACCTTTCTATTCACGATTTCCCACCAACCGTTGATATGCTCATATGGATGGATCCAGACCGTTGACACTATAATTTTGCCCACTCGCTTGATTTTAAGTCCGAAAAGGACTTCTTCTGTTCACTACGCTTGGGCGCTCCTCGTGCAACCTGCAGACCTGGATCTTCCGATGCCGAAGACAAGTAATGTTGCTAACATTAGGCTCCATGGGGGATAGAGTCGTCCCTGTGATGCTCTAAGGACTCATTTTGCAGTTCCAGTGCCTTGCTATTGGGCTATGGGGTCATTTACTAAGCCGAAACAATAAAAGTGAAAACAAAGAACAGAAAGGAAAATATTTACAAAACACAGGAGCCACCGAAGGCTCAGACAAAACATTTTTTAAGAAAATGCCCATTTACTGGGCTGCTGAAAACCTCTTCACCTTCCAAATCTTGCAGCCGATATGTATTATTTGAGAAAACTTTAAAGATTTTGAAAGGCCCGATCCACAGGGCTTCAAATTTGCTGTGCTTGCCCTTATATTGTTTAGGAGCATCCCATTTTAGCACCAGGTCTCCTATCCAAAATTCTTCCCTCTTGGCCTTCTTATCGAAAACCTGCTTGATCCTCTGCTGATGATCCTGAATTCTGTCCATTGCCTGCTCTCTGGCCTGCTGGACTTCTACCAGTTGATGAATCCTTCTGATCATATCATTGGGCTCTTCTTGATAATCCTAGAAGAATTTCGCTACGGGAATGGCCAGCTGAGAAGGGAAGACAACTTCTGCTCCGTAGACTAACTGGAAAGGGGAGACACCTATAGATCTCTCTGTGGTCACCTGATCGACCCATAGAGCGAATTTCAGCTTCGAGTTCCAGCCCTTTTGTTGTCCTCTAGTAATATTTTAATGATCCTTATTAGGCTTTTGTTGGAGGATTCTGCTAAACCGTTGCCCTGTGGATAATATGGGGTGGACTGAACCAGTTTGATCCAGAACTGCTCACAAAAATTGGCTAATGGCTTAGACCTGAAAGTGGCTACGTTATCAGTGACAATCTTACTTGGGCAGCTGAACCTTGTGATGAGGTCCTCTAGGAACCCAATGATTACCTTGTGGGAACCACTCCTGGTGGGGATGGCTTCGATCCACTTAGTAAAGAAATCCGTGGCAGTCAGGATCCATCTGTGCTGCCCACTAGAAGTAGGGTAGATTTCTCCAATAAAATCCAGGCCCCATTGCTGGAAAGGTCCCGAAACAACTACAGGTTGTAAAGGCAGAGACTTGAGCTGCTGCTTTCCTAAAAATCTTTGGCATGTGATATAGGCTTTAACTCCTCTATGGACATCAACGAACAAGGTGGGCCAGTAGTACCTGGCTCTGAGAATTTTGTGGGCTGTAGTCTTCCAGGAATGGTGCCCTCCACACAGGCCACTGTGAAATTCGACCATGATCCCGTCGGCCTCTTGTGGGTCCATGCATTTTAAAAGCACCCCCAGGGGGTCTTTCTAGTATAAAATTTGATCAATAAGGCAATACCTGACTGCCCTGAGCTTCAGAGCTCTTGCTTTGTTTCTTTGCAGGCCATCTGGGGGTCACAACTCCTGCAAAAAATATATGAAATCCTTATACCAAGGACATCAAGCCAATGGGGGCTCTCTTTGAGGGTCTATTTCAGACAACTGACCCCGCTGAATTCCTGAGCATTCGTTCATGAAACTTACCCCCAAAGCTTGGAAATTGGCTTCACCCAGCAGCTTGGCTAAGCCTTGACCTTTGATCAATTTGGTAGGCCTTATTTCCAAGTCAAACTCTAAGATCTTGGCTATCCATTTACTTCTCCTCCCATCTATGTCGGGTTGTACCAGGATGTCCTTCACCGAGGTCGAAGGAACATAAGTGGTCACCTTTGAGTGCAAGACATAGACTCTGAAAGCCTTGAGAGCTTTCACTAAAGCATAGGTCTGTTTCTCCATGATTTCGTACCTGACCTCTGCATCTCTTAATGCCTTGCTGAAGAAGGCGATAGGTTGCTCTCACCCTTCCTCATTTTTCTGCAGCAAGACCGCTGCTACTGTATCAGAAGAAGCGAAAAAGAAGATTAGGAAATCTTTCGAATAGTCAGGAATGATCAGCATTGGTGCCTTAGTCAATGCTTTTTTTATTTGGACAAAATATTCCCTGGGTTCAGCGGTCCATTTCACTTCATTTCCCTTTTTGAGCATGGCTATGATGTGTTTCACCAGCTCAGTAAAATTCGAGACGAATCTCCTCAGAAAATTAATCTTTCCCAGAAAGGCCTGAACCTCCTTCTTTAACCTGGGAAGAGACAGGGTCCGAATTGCCTCCACTCTTCTAGGATCAATCCTCACTCCTTCTGATGATACTATATGGCCTAATAAATTCCCCTCCTCCATAGAAAATAAAGACTTCTTGGGGTTTAGAGAAAGGCCGAACCTCCGACACTTCGAAAAAACTTTTCTCAGGTGACAACAGTGCTCTTTGTCAGACCTCAAGAAGACTGTGATGCCATCCAGATAGATCACCATGAACCGATATTTTTCTCCGATAAAGGCTATGTCCATGGCTTGCTGAAATGTGGCTCCTGCATTCATTAACCCAAAAGGCATTTTGGCATACATGAATGTGCCCCAAGGAGAAGTAAAGGCCGTTTTTTCTCTGTCCTCAGGCATGACTGATATCTAATTATAGCCATAGAAACCATCGATCATGGAGATCCTAGATGCTCCGGTTACCCTCTGTAATATGTGTTCCATGTTGGGTAGGGGATAATTGTCTTTCTTTGAGATCCTGTTCAGGCTTCTGAAATCGACACAAAGCCCGATTTCCCCACTTTTCTTCCTAACCGGAACCAAATTGGCCACCCATTCGGAACATCTCAAGGGGACGATGATCTGGGCCTCTAACAACTTCTTCACTTCTTTCTCCATGACAGGCAACAACATGGGATTTATCTGTCTTAGCTTTTGCCTGAACGGCTTATCCCCTTCCTTCAGTGGGATATTGTGTTCAATGACGGATGTGTCCTACGTCTTGAGATCTTCGTAAATCCATGCAAACACATCAGAAAATTCTCTCAGCAACTCAGTATATTCGGCCCTTTGTTCTGTGGTCAAACTCCTTGAAAGCTTGACATACTTAGGCTCCTCCGGTGTGCCAATGTTGCACTCGGCTGTATCAACATCTTCATCTAAAACTCTACCCTTCACTGCCACATCATTCCCATCGAACAATCTTTCTAAAGGAATTAGTCCCCTTGGAATGTGATTACTAGGTAGCTGAATGATCTGGTGGGTAGCAATTTTATTTAAAAACACCTTGGGGTGAGGGCTATCTTCTGTATCAGGATCCTGATCAATGTGCAACACAGAAAAATCATCAACATATTGGAGAAACTTCTCAATTTCCAAATCATCTTCGAACACCTTCCAATGCTTGACATTGTCTGGTACAGAGGGCCTATATTTTATCTCAACATCATATTTGGCCATAGGTGGCTGAGGGACCTTGAACTGGCTAGTTGAAACAACTAAAGAATCGGCCACATAATTATCCTCCCTTGGAATAAAAGAGATATTGAAGGCAGAGAAGAAATTGTCAATCAGGTCCCATACTTCATTTCTGTAATTTCTGAGTCGAGGGTGCTTAGCCTGATAAGCGTTTTTGATCTGCTGGACCACCAACTCTGCATCTCCGAACACTCCTACCTCCTGAATTTCCATTTCCCTTGCAGCTCTCAATCCTAGAACAAGGGCTTCATATTCTGCCACATTGTTGGTGGTATCAAACTCCAGCTTATATGACAGGGACATGGTTTCCTGGGAAGGGGATACAAAAAACACTCCAGCACCAGCGCCTTCCCTGGAACAGGCTCCATCGAAAAACATTTTCCAGACATAGGTGATGGAGGGAGGAAACTCATGAGGAGTGGTGGGCTTCTCTCTGAGTTCAAGAGGGGGCTTGGGAGTATGAGTGAGTTGCAGTAAACTGGAACCTAAATCAGTGTCTAAGGAAAAAATAGGATGGCTGGTGGGATTAGCTTCATCACTGATTATATAGGCCAACTGGGCTTCCCTATATAGCCTCCTATGTTCTCCCCCAAACACCAGGATAGTAGCATAGGTTAGGTCCATATGCAAAGTTCCCCCCAGTCTTTTTATCCAATATCTTGATAACAACATACCGAACTGGGGGGGGACATCAACCACTACAATATCCATGACCAAACTTTTCATGGGCAACTGAAACAAGGTCATGACCAGGTCTTTGATAACCCTGAGACATTGAAATTTCCTGGAGTCGAAGGAATAGAGGTCATGATAGGATTGGGTGACTTCTAGCTCTAATTCTTCCATGTTTTGGGCATGAGGTTGTGAGAATCCTCTGAATCCATCAAGCAGTTGTGCAGTACCTTGTCATGTATGTTCAAGGAAGTGTATAAGGGAGGGGATGAGTCATTCCTATCTTCTACCATAGAACCTAAAATAACTGCAGGCTTTTCATCTTGCAAATTAATGGAGTCCGTGGAAAGGCAGGAGACCTCAGAATGTAAAAGCTCAGAAAAGCGTTTCTTGAACCCTTCTTGTTTAATCAATTCAGTTAGGAGCACATGAATTCTGATCTTTTGAATTTCATGCTCGAAATTAAAAGAAGATGTAAGCTTTGGAATTTCTCTTATTTCGGGAACATGACTCTGGATTATGGGAGAGAGGGGTTGGTGCTTCTTACCTCTGTGACTATCTGCTTCTTCATTGGTAGGTTTTTCTTTCCTAGTGGACTGCTCAGGAATGTCAGGTGCTATATTCCTTTTCTTGGACCTCAGATCATACCTGCCTTGGCCGTCACTAGCCTTTCCATCCTTTTTCAACTCATTTAGCTGACTGTCCATGAGGGACTCCTTGTAGGCTGATTGAGTGAGATGAGGAAAAGGAGGAGGGTCTCTGAAGCAATGGATTTTAGGATCAATCTTTTCTGTTTCTCCTTCTTCCCCCTTGGCGACAAAATTGTTTTGAAAAGGGGCCTAAATTTTCTGGTCTTCTCTGTCTCTTCCCCTCTCTCTTTGCACATTTGGGGGAGTAAAATTATTTGGCCTCCTGAAACCTCCTTTGTTTTCGGCGTTCTGAGGGCCCTTGTATGATTTCCTCCCCTCGACCTTCATTCTCTCCATCTCTGCAGACAAAGACTTCACCATCTTGGTCAGTTCATCCACTTGAGGGTGGGGCACCGATGATCCAGAAGTTGAGGTTTCCGACATTCCCTTTCTTCTGTCTGCGTCGGCCTTGTTCCTCAGTCTGTCAGCTGCTAACACATTGGATTCCACCTCTATGGCCGTATCTTGCATTTGAGCTAAGGAGGTGGCTCTTCTTTCTCTCAAAAAAAGACAAAAATAGGGGTCGAATGCACTAGCATAAGAAATTTTGGCCGAGGCTTTTGAGGGTTTTATTTCGGCAGGAATTTTATTATACATCTTATTAAATCTTTTGGAGAAGTCAGAGACAAAATCTCCTTCCATTTTCTTCAAAGACCTGAACTCTGTCATGTAGTACATGAAATCCTTCCTATCGCCCCACTGCCTCAGGAAAGCACTATCCAGGGCTTCGATCCCAGCAATAGATCTGGGGGCCAATCCTCTGAACCATTTCCTCACCTCGCCATCGAGGCTCTAGATGAAGACTGTCATCTAGACATCTTCATTTTCAATGTTGAGGTTGTCTGCGTAACTGTAGAAAGCAGCCAGGTGCTCTTCCGCAGTTACATCCCCTTCTCTGGTGAACTTGGGCATGTATTTCAAGTAATCTCCAACAGGGAGAGGATTCATAGGATGGGGTAGAACTAAGGGATCATATCTGGCAGCGACTATGGCGTCCATTCTATTCAGAGGGGGATTAGCACCATCCATAGGAATATTAGGTGGAGGAGAACTCGGAGGAGAAGGAGTTCACGAAGGGGCTACTGGGAATGAGTCCCGAAGTGGAGTGGGAAACAGGAGGGGTTTTAAGGAGAAGAATAACGAGCTCAAGTCAGCAGGTGCTCCTTTTTGCACATGAGTAGTAACAGTAATAAGAGGAGGAGCAGTACATATAGGAGTGGGGAAATCTTCTGTAGTTTGGGGTCTACGCCAAGGTACAACTGCAGGGGAGAGGGGAGTGACAAGGATTTCTCCCTCCAATCCTAGACCAGGAGGGGAAAACTCAGCAGAAACACTCCCGAAATTTAGGAAATGGGAAACCTTTGAAGGAGGTCTATTAAGAAACTGGGGAGGAGAAAATGGAGTTCCTACAGAAGGAGATGGCGGATCACCTGTTTCGGCGGTGGAAGCTTCTTCTTCAGGGGCCTTTCCTTTTTTGAGAACCACCTCTGGATCAGTTTCAGGTGTAGCTAGAGGCAGCTGTGGATGAGACCACGTGTGTCTGCCTCTGAAAGCCACAATTAGTCAGCAGGTTCGCCACAGTGGAGTCTCTAGGTGCACAGTAGCAATCTTCAAAGGCTCTGATACCCGATGCACCTTCAGAATCAGAGGCTCAATGTCGTTCAATCCCAGGGAAAATTTTCAACTTCGTCCCCGGAAACGACACCAGAAATGTTATTGTCAGAAGTCACCCCTGGATTGCAGCAGGAGCAGAGCCCGATGCCCATCAGTTTATGTCATGATTTGTTTAATGAGGTGATCATATGGAGGTTAACTCAAACGATGTGGTCTTAACTCCGGAACTAGGCCAGGCATGCATGGGCAAGTGAGGTCTTAGGTAACTTCAGACAGTGAGTTGTAGTAAGGGTGAGTAGGGGGAAGACTTGTATCAAAGAGATGTAAAGGTCTGTCGTAAACATCATGTTCCTAACAGACTGTGGAAGAAGACATCTAAACACAAGAGCCTCCTACGTTCAAACGCAGAAAACTAGAGAAAACAATAATGCCACAATAAATCCTTTATCACAACAGAATTGCCATAATTCGTGCGAATCAGTCGATCATGAAATCTCTTAGCATAAGATGAAAAATTAGATGGAGTAAGAAGACCGTCTGTTATAAAATAAGAAATCTCATATACAGAGGCATGACCAGAAAGCTAGAATGTTTGCTAAAACTTTACAATCGGGAGCTGCGCTCTACCATCGGTGCTTACAAATACAAAAACTGAGCTTATATACTCAGGAGAATTCACTTAATAGAGGTGCACCCAGTCACCTAGGGCTAGCTGTATTTTCAGTCAAACTCGTACTGGAATCCTTCTTCACGCGCCATCTTAACTGCGCATGGCTCCTGTAGGGAGGGTAGCTGAGCCATTAAGTGCCAAGCTAGCGTGCGCAGAATTCTCTGTCTCTTCAAAGACTTCAGCATGGCTTCTTTGGAAAAATTTGTACACAGGACCTTTTCGAGTAGACCGCCTGCTAGACCCTCCATTCCCACACTTAATGAATGAAAGGAGGTTTCAACCACCCACTCTTGCTGTCATTTACTCTAGGCGAGAAACAATATTGAGATTGGATCCGATGGCGCCTGGAGATCGCGATGATCCCCTCTATAATTGAACTTGGCGCCTTTGGCCCCTCCTGCACAGCTCTCTTTGTCTCCCAAGTGACCATGGGCTATGACCCTGTGCTTGCCCCAAAGGTTCTTTCGGCGTTCGTGGATATGAAAGGGCTGATCCTTGCTTCTTGAAATTGCGATGAGAGAAACGCCGAAACGGCTTAATCTGGCGCCACACGTCCTTCAAATTTGACGGTCCTAAACTTACCTGACACTGCTGCGGGCCCTAGGTCTTGAGCACTCTCGTCACTTCACGGATCAGGGGTATGAGGGAGCTACTTCTTATGCTTCAGAGTCATGATGAGCGAATAGGTGAGGTGCCTAATCGCGCGCCAGGTGTCTCTTATGGACGGACGGTCGAGATTGCCTCATGATACTACGGGCCCCACTTTGAGCACCTTTGGCGCTTTCGGGGTTCAGGGTTTCGAGAGATAGGAT
>JASDQU010739986.1:11679-22238 GCA_032191745.1 Picea mariana
TCCTGAATTTCTAGTAACTTCTTGCTAAATATTAGGTCAACGTGATGATGTGTTCCCAAAATATTATCCATCAATAATTTGAACTTCCCTATGATCTTAAGTGATTGATATCCAACTCACCTCAGTAAGTAAATAGGTTGAATAGGTGGTTGGTCTCATAATCATCCTTCAAAACCGTGTCATTTGTCTAAAAACAGGTTGAGCTACATGAACTTCCTATAGCTCCCTTTTCAACATCTTAGTTTTAGACTTAAAAACCCCTCATATGACCTTAATATGGACAAAATTATGCTAATAATATCTTATTATCTTTATATAAGAAAAGTATGAACTTTTAAGACCAAAATTTGATCATGAAAATATTAGTGCTAACATTGGCTCCACGGGGGATGGCATGCTCCCTGGGAGCTTCCAAGAACAAGAATACCTATACCTTCATCCATTGGGATATGGATTCATTCATCTCATTCCAAAATTTTGCAACTTATTTTGAAACCAAAACATACTGTTGCAAACCAAATATAATTGAATGTTGTACTCAAACTGAAAATCAAATACTTGCATTGCAAGCTTATTTATTCACACTACTACTCCAATCAATTGAATTGTTGCCTAGTCAAGTGTAATCATATTTCCAATGAATCCATAAAAGCATCTGAATGATGCAATGCAATCCTTGTTTGCGGCTAAGTAAGAGGACATGAAGAGGGTATGTCATGAACAACACAAATTCCACAAAAAACATGTACTCATTGCTGCAAATATATGAGATGCCAAAACTTGCAGCATTTGGGATTTGTGGAAATGACAAATCCATCCAGGCTGTTATTGGATCTTGAATACCATGACATTATTTTAGTTGGTTAAGAGGATAATTCTACTCTTGCGTAAAGGATGATTCATTACTAAAATTATGCTCCTCATATGCTCCTTGAAATATTTCATGAAAATCATTAGCTTGATTATAGCTAAGGGCATGAGTAGGCTCAATAAAATCCTCATCCTCAGTGACAGGTAAGAAAGAGAAAAAAATTTCTTCTTGAATCTGATCAGAATTAGCAACATGACCATCAATTTCCATTTCATTTTCTGTATTACTAGCATGATCTTCCTGATGAATACTTGATTTAAACACTTCACAACAATTTTCAAATAAAAACCCGGTTGAATACATTGCTTTGTAATGAGAGTAAAATGCAACATGAAAATCACTCAATGAAGAAATACTAGCAACAACGAGGTTTTTACACCACTCACTGGATTTCTCTTCCAAGGAGTTCCTGAACATTTTGATAAGAACATATTCATGATAAATACTCAGCTTATACATGTACTCATGAAAATAAAATAGGTGCTCGGTAGGATGATCATATTCATTTCCCTTAAAACTTGGAAGGAAATGTTCCCATGCTTCTCTATTAGGTACAAGATTTGGAAATCCAGGTACATGAGAAAAATCACATAATGCATACCTTGCATCTAGTATGGCTTCCATGGATTTTGAATTTCTAGATTAGTGGAATCAATTGTGGGCTCGTCCTTCATGGAGTCTCCAGATGAAAGATGCATCCAGAACCATGTGTCTATTGTGGACTCATCTTATGCATGTACTCATAAAAATAAAATAGGTTCTCGGCAGGATGGTCATATTCATTTCCCTTAAAACTTGGAAGGAAATGTTCCCATGCTTCTCTATTAGGTACAAGATTTGGAAATCTAGGTACATGAGAAAAATCACATAATGCATACCTTGCATCTAGTATGGCTTCCATGGATTTTGAATTTCTGGATCAGTGGAATCAATTGTGGACTCTTCCTTCATGGAGTCGCCAGGTGAAAGATGCAACTAGAAMTATGTGTCTATTGTTTTTTCACCATCAAAAAATATATCTCTTCGTTGTTGTTCTCCCAGGGAAGATTACTTCATTTCTGTCTCTGGAAACGATGCCAAAATATGTTAGCTCTAGAATTCAACTCAAGACTACTATTGAGTTAAGTATAGCACACCTTGTTTCAAAATGTTCAATAGGGGTTTTAAGATGGATAATTCCTTTCTTGATTTGAAAGGGAATAATAATCCGATCTGTTAAGATCACTCACCTAAGTGAATAAATTCAGGTAAACAAAACTAATGGCTAGATATTTAACGTTTTAAGTGATGTCATTGAGAGAAGGGGAAAAACAAAGACTGATAAATACACCAATAACAAATCTTGTCTTTAATGTCTTTATCCAACAAAGATTTCTAAAACCCTTTAAAGAAACGTTCTCAAGACAAAAATCATTTGTCATAATCTCTTATAACATCAGCAATGTGTTCAAAGGAAAACATGAATATGATAAACAAAGAAAGATAGCAGACTAACCATCAATTTCATTAGCAATTGAAGTCTTTACATAGACAAGATAGATCAAAATAGTCTTAAGATATGTCATATCAAGAAAAATATAGGGATTCAACATCCTCTCACTCTTTTCATTCCTCTCTTTTATAAATATATTAAATTCTTCTCAATATCCAAGAAAAATGGATCCAAAAAACTCCATCCCAAATTCAAAATGATGAGGTGGCTAGGCAATTTTTAGGATAAATAAACTATTGAACTTCTGGAAAAATGATGCTCATAGATCCACTCGTTTTTCCCAAACCATGACATATGTGTAAAATACTAGAGAGGATTTTTACATGAGTCCTTTATTGAGAAAAACATCTTTAACATTTCAAAAATAACCTTCCACCTGCTAGAGATATGTTCCCCAAAATATAACTAAAATAGGAAAATTCCTGAATTTCTGAATCTGAAAATTGAGTTGTAAATATTCATTTGAATCTCCCAAACCATGAAACCAGTGTAAAAAAATAAAGAGGTTTTTGTATATGAGTTTGTTATTGATTAAAAACTCTTTCACTTCTCAAAATAAACTTCCATTTTCTCGGGATCGATTCCGCAAAATAATTACTAAAACAAGAAAATTCCTGAACTTCTGGTAACTTCTTGTTAACAATTAGGTCAACGTGATGATGCATTCCCAAAATATTATCCATCAAGAATTAGAACTTGCCTATGATATTACATGATTGATATCCAACTCACCTCAATAAGTAAATAGGTTGAATAGGTGGTTGGTCTCATAACCATCCTCCAAAACTGTTTCATTTGCCTAAAAACATGTTGCGCTACATGAACTTCCTATAGCGCCCTTTTCAAAATCTTAGTTTTAGACTTTAAAACCTCTGATATGGCCTTAATATGGAAAAAAAGATTCTAATAAGACCTTATTATCTTTATATAAGAAAAATATGAATTTTTAAGACCAAAATTTGATCATGAAAATATTAGTGCTAACATACCTAAAGGAAGAAGTAATACCACTTGGGGAAAATGATGAAAGAGATATTGATGTACAAGATAATTATATGCAATAATTGAATCCTAAAGTGTATCCTATATTACAAGAATTGGACCAACTCTATGTTGTGGACTCTTGGGATGAGTTGGACCAACTCTATGTTGTGGCCTCTTGGCTTCTACCTTTTGGGATTAGTTGGACCAACTCTATGTTGTGGCCTCTTTGCTTCTACCTTTTGGGATGAGTTGGACCAACTCTATGTTGTGGCCTCTTGTTAGATCCATAAATTTAAATTTCTCTTATAGTGTTTGCTAATTTTATAGCATTAAAACAATAACTATAACATTAAGGATCACTGAAAGAAAGACATCCACAACATTACACAATATTTATCCTAAGAAACACTCTTGGGGGAGAAAACCCAACAAAAATAATTTAGTATAGATTCTTCAACAAGTAAAATGTCTCTCTAGGAGAGATCCTGTTGGCATTGGAAGTCACCTCTGGATTGCAGCAAAGATAATCCCAATACCCATCAGTCTGTATGTCACAATGAATAGTTTTATGGGGTGGTCTAATGGATGCAGTCTCAAGATTATATCGCTTTAACTCAGAAAATTGGGCTGGAACACATAGGCAAGTGAGGTATCAATATAACTTCAGCCTATAATTTGTAATAAGGGTGAGTAGGGGGAAGAAATTAAGGAAAATGAAAAGGTCTGCTATGGACTTCTGGTCTTCCAGCAGCCTAAGGAGAAAAAACTCAGAAGGCAAGGTCCTCTTGGTTCAGAGTTTCAAGGAAGTGAATGAATTTATTATTGAACTGAAATCAAATATACATCACAATTCAATAACAACAACTTGACTGGATCATCCATTCCTGAGTCATGCAACGTTAGATGAAAAACAATCACAAGAAACTGATTCAAACTAGTCGCGAATGCTACTGTGATCAAACCTACATCACAAGAACATAACTAACCTCGACTAGATCATCCATGCCCGAGTGTCTTAACACAACTGTTACAGAGATATGGAAGGAAACTCACTTTCATTAAACAAGAAGTCTCAAATACATATCCATAATTAGAGAACCAGAGTCTTCATTAAAAATTTACAAAACGGGAGCCTAACTCAACCATCGACCCCAACAAAATATGAGGACGAATCCTATATACTCAGAGAAAAACTTTAGAAGTGTGCTCAAGTCTTTGCATTGAAGGCATTATGTCTGCATGATTTTTGGCAGACTGTGCATGCATTCTCCTATCAGAAGCGAGCTCTTGTCAGACGAAATCGTGTTTCGGGAAGGTTCTACAGCTAAGGTGACTTGCTGACAGTCCTTTCTCAAGCTTTCCATTTATAGTGGCAACGATGTTCAACCACCACCAACTAACTTCAATAATTTCTTCATCGGGATCAAGAAGGCCTGAGTCGGCACTACACCTATGGAAGTTGGTGGCTTCTGTGTTCTTCCACCTGGATCTAAGTAGGATGCTCGTGAGGAGGCCTGACAAAAGACGTGGAAATCAACGATATGATTGGCGCAATCGACATGGAATAACGGATGTGGAGATGGCTAGCCGGACAACATAGATGGGACAAGGAAGATGAGGGTAGTGTGGGGGCCACATAGGTGGGATCTGAGGTGTAATTGGATGGAGGTGAGGTGGTACTGGTGGCGGGAGATGAGAAGGGGATATGCAACATGTGGGACAATGAGTGGAGGACATGTGTGAGGGAGAGAAAGTTATAGGGGAGTGGGGGATGTGATGGACAGAGGAGAGAGATGGAGTGGGGATAGTTGCCAGTGGGATAGAGGGCCACTTGTCAACCCGGGATAGGGCCTTACAAGCACATGTGCATATCGAGGCAGTGAAAAGTGGTTTGATTCTTCACCATTTTTGGGCCCGATGTGTGTGTCTGGCTGACACGTAGAACCTCCACAAAACCATGGTTTCAAACCCATCCCATCCTACAATTTTTATCATCCACACATGTTGGGGCTTCGATATGATCAATGAACGTCGATCTGGAGCGCTCAGATCTCAACCACCCAGATATGCGCACCTCTTAGCATAGCACACCAAATGGTCACATTGACCCTGACGAACTTAGGATAAGCACCATTTAGTGGGTTTTTAGCCCCTTTTTTCTCTCTTTGCCATCTAGAGGCCAAAACCAAAGGAAAAAAATCCCCCCTATAGAAACATGTGATAACATTAGGCTCCATTGGGGGATAGAGTCCTCCCTGCGAGGCTATAAGATCTCCTTTGTAACTCCATTCGCCTTCTGTTGGGTTGTGGAGTCATCCATAAAACCAGAAATAGAAAAGAACAATAATATTTACAAAGACACAGGAACCACTTTATGGATCAAATAAAAAACTTCTTTAGAAAGTTCCCATTTATAGGGCCACCAAAAACTTCACCACCCTCCAAATTCTGCAACCTATAAGTGTTGTTTGGAAATGCTTCATAAATATTGAAGGGACCGATCCAAAGGGCCTCAAGTTTTCCATGTTTGCCTCTATCTTGTCTGGGAGCATCCCACTTAAGTACTAGATCTACCAGCTTGAACTCTTCTTTTTTGCTCTTCCTATCAAAAGATTTCTTGATCTTCTGTTGACGGTCATGTGCTCTGTCCATCGCCTGCTCTCTAGTCTATTGGACTTCTACCAGCTGATGAATTCTTATAATCATATCATCAGGTTCTCCTTGCTATTCCTGAATGAATTTTTCCATAGGTAGGGAAAGTTGTGAAGGAAAAATTTCTTTAGTCCCATATACAAGTTGGAAAGGAGAGATACCGAGGGACCTTTTTGTTGTCACTCGATCGGCCCACAAAGAAAATTTGAGCTTTGAATCCCATGATTTATTGTTGTCCTCTAGAATTATTTTGATGATCTTTATCAAGATTTTGTTAGAGGACTTTGCCAATCCATTGCCTTGAGGGTAGTAGGGGGTAGAGTGGATCAATGAAATCCTAAACTGCTCACAAAAATTGATCAATGGCTCAGAATTGAAGGATGCAACATTGTCAGTGATGATTCTGTTTGGACAAACAAACCTTTCCATAATATCTTCAAGAAAACCAATGATCACTTTATGAGAAGCACTCCTTGTGGGAATAGCTTCTATCCACTTGGTGAAATAATCTGTTGCAGTTAAGACCCACTTGTGTTGACCACTTGAAGCAGGATGAATTTCCCCAATGAAGTCTAGGCCCCACTGCTGAAAGGGTCCTGAAGCTACCACAGGATTCAGTGGAAAATACTTGAGCTGCTGCTTCCCATATAATTTATGACATTTGATGAAAGCTCTGAATTTTTCACATGCATCAGTGAATAGAGTAGGCCAAAAGTACCCATCCATGAGAATTTTATAGGCTGTGGTTCTCCAGAAATGATGTCCCCCACACAGGTTGTCATGAAAATCAAGCATAATCTTTTGGGCCTCCTATGGGTCTAAACATCTCAGAAACACACCTAAAGGGTCTTTCCAGTACAAGACCTGGTCAATAAGGTGATATCTAATTGCTTTGAGCTTTAAAGCTCTTCCCTTGCTCTTCCCCATTCCATCTGGAGGTCACAACTCTTGCATAAAATATATAATGTCTTTATACCAGGTGCATTCTGCTAATGGAGGGTCGTCCTGAGGGATTTTATTAGGCACCTTAGCCTATAGATTCTATGAACAAGTTTTGATGGATTTAACCCCCAAATATTTACAATTAGATTCAACCAAAAGATTGGCTAAACATTGGCCTTTAAATAATTTGGTGGGATTTATTTCCATATCAAACTCAAGGATATTGGAAATCCACTTACTCCTTCTTCCATCTATGTTAGGTTGAATTTGAATGTCCTTCATAGCAGCTAAAGGGACATATGCAATAACCTTTGAATGAAGGACATAGATTCTGAAAGCCTTGATGGATTTCACCAATGCATAGGCTTGTTTCTTCATGATTTCATATTTCACCTATGCATCTCTTAGTGCTCTATTGAAAAATGAAATAGGTTGCTCTAGCCCTTCGACGTTTTTCTGCAATAAAACAGCTGCCACTGTATCAAAAGAAGAAAAAATAAATAAATTATAAAATCCTTGGAGTAATCCGGACTGATAAGCATAAGTGCCTTAGTCAAGGCCTTCTTGTTTTGATTGAAGGATTCTCTAGACTCATCATTCCACTTTATTTCATTCCCCTTTCTGAATATGGTTGTGATATGCTTCACCAATTGAGAAAAATTTGAAACAAACCTTCTCAGAAAATTGATTTTACCTAGGAAGGACTGAACCTCTTTCTTGGATCTAGGAAGTGATAAGGTTTGCATAGCCTCCACCCTGCTTCAATAAATCCTAACCCCCTCAGCTGATACTATGTGTTCCAACAGTTTTCCCTCCTGCATGGAAAATAAGGACTTCTTGGGATTTAAGGAAAGGCAAAATTTCCTGCACTTTAAGAAGACCCTTTTCAGATGATAGCAATGTTCTTTATCAAACTTAGAGAAAACTATAATTTCATCCAAATAGATGACTACAAATTTATCCCTTTCCGCTATGAAAGCTATGTCCATGGCTCGCTGAAAGCTTGCTCCTACGTTCATCAATCCAAAGGGCATTTTGGAATACATGAATGTACCCCAGGGAGTGGTGAAGGTTGTATTTTCTCTGTCTTTAGGTAGGACAGAGATCTGATTGTAGCTAGAAAATCCATCAATCATGGAAATCCTGGATGCACCTATTACCCTCTACAATATATGTTCGATCTTTGACAATGGGTAATTGTCTTTCTTAGAGCTCCTGTTCAACTTCCTAAAATCAACACAAAGTCTAATTTCTCCATTCTTCTTTCTTACTGGGACCAAGTTGGCCACCCATTCAGAATGTCTCAAAGGGACAATGATTTGAGCATCCAACAACTTCTTTACCTCCCTTTCCATAATAGGTAGTAGCATAGTATTTATTTGTCTTAGTTTCTGCCTAAATGGTTTGGCCTCCTCCTTCAGTGGAATCTTATGCTCAATAGTGTTGGTGTGTCATATGTTCTGAGGTCTTCATAGGTCCAGTCGAACACATCAGAAAAATCCTTTAATAACTCAGCATACTTGGCCCTCTGGTCTTTTGACAAGCTTCTTGACAACTTGACAAATTTTGGATTCCTCTCTGTGCCAATATTGCACTCATATACACCAGCATCATCATTCGAGATTTTACCCTTCAATGCCACATCATTTCTGTCAAATAGCCTTTATAGAGGGACCAGGGCCTTTGGGATGTGATTTTTGGGTAGTTGAACAATATGATGATCAACAATCTTGTTCAGAAAAACATCAGCATGAGGATCTATGTCAGAACTAGGATCTTCATCAATGTGTAATGCATAAAACTCATCCACAACTTCTAGGAATCATTTGATTTAAATTTCATCCTCAAACACCTTCCAATGCTTGACATTGTCAGGTATAGAGGGCATGTATTTTACTTCTATATCATACATGAGCTTGGCTAGAAGAGGAACTTTGAAATTGATTGCTGAAACAACCAAAGAGTCAGCCATGAAATTCTCTTCTCTAGGAATAAATAAAATGTTGAAAGATGAGAAACAATTGTCAATTAGGTCCCACACTTCATTTCTATAACTTATGAGCCGAGGGTGTTTGGCCTGATAACTATTTTTGATCTATTGAACAATCAACTTAGCATATCCAAACACTTATATCTCTTCAATCCCCATATCTTTTGCAGCCCTCAAACCCAAAACAAGGGCTTCATACTCTGCCACATTATTGGTAGCTTCAAATTCTAACTTGTACGATAGAGATATATTTTCTTGAACAGGTGAAACAAGGACTACCCCAACACTAGTACCTTCCCTAGAAGAGGCTCCATCAAAGAAAATTTCCCAAACAGAGGTAATCAGAGGAGAATCTTCACAGAGATTAAGGGATTGTTTTCTTATTTCAAGAGGAGGTTCAGGGAAATTAGTGAGCTACAATAAGCTGGACCCCAAATCAGTATCAAGGGAAAAGATAGGATGATTGGTGGGGTCTGCTTCATCACTAATAATACAGGTCAACTAAGCTTCTCTATATAGTCTTCTATGCTCCCCCCCCAAACACAAGAGTAGTATCATATGTGAGGTCCATCTGCAATGTTCCCCCAAGCCTTTTTATCCAATATCTTGACAATAACATGCCAAACATTGGGGGAACATCAGCCACTACAATATCCATGACCACACTTTTCCTGGGTAGCTGAAACAAGGTCACAACCAGATCTTTGATGACCCTAAGACATTGCACCCTCCTTGAATCAAAAGAATACAAGTTATGGTATGCTTTGGTGACTTCCCGTCCCAGTTCCTTCATGACAGTTTTGGGCATGAGATTATGAGAGGCTCTTGAATCCATCATACAATTATGCAGTACTTTATCATGTATTTTCAGTGATGTGTATAAGGGAGGGGATGAATCATCTGTATCTTCTACCATGATACCCAAGATGACTTCTGGCTTTTTGTCTTGCAAATTGATTGAGTCTATGGGATGATTCGAGGGTTCAGGCAACAACAACTTAGATAGGGATCTCCTAAAGTTCTCATGCTTGACAATCTCTGAAAGGGGGACAAGAATCCTAATCTTCTTAATTTAATACAAAAAGTTAAAATGGGAGGGGGGCTTACGAATTTCTCTTACCTCTGGGATAGGACCTTTGGCTACTGGTGAGGGATTATGGGATTTCTTTTCTTGGTTGTTTCTTTCTACATCTTCAGTAGGCTTTTCTACTCTGGTAGGCCTATCAGGAACATTAGGCTTTCCTCCTTTATTTTTGGACATGAGCTTGTATCTATTTGGGCCATCACTGGCCTTATCCCCTTTGCTCAGCTCGTTTAATTTCCTGTCCATGAGAGACTCCTCGTATGCTGATTGAGTCAAGTGAGGAGAAGAGGATGTATCTTCAAGACAGTGAATTTTTGGATCGAGGTATTCTTCCTCTCCTTCCTCATCTATAACAAGGTTATTTTGAAGAGGGGTCTGGATTTTCTGATCATCCCTATCTTTGTTCCTAGGTTCTCTTTGCATAATCTGAGGAGCATTGTTAGTCGGCCTCCTAAAGTTGCCTATGTTATCAACATTTTGAGGATTTTTGTATCTATGTTTCCCTTCTAATTCCAAACTTTCCATTGTAGTTGAAAGTGATTTT
>JASDQU010739986.1:50636-63617 GCA_032191745.1 Picea mariana
CCTTCTTGATTTTTTCACTTTATTTTATCATTTCTTCTTTTAGGTCACTTTGACTTCTTTGACTTTGGGGGCTTCAAGCCTTCATGTGAGGGTCCTTCATCTTCGTAAGGCCATAACTCTCAAACCAGGAGGAGTTATGTGACATTCCACATACCACCAGAAATGGCATGATAAGAACTATCCATCTAGGATAGTTTCACCAACAATTTCCTTGATCTTCATCTCATTATTCCTCATACAAGCATGGGTCCTCCAACCATTCTTCTAGGATAACTCAATCCGTAAAGCGTCTTCCCGTGAGGGCTTTCACCATAAGGGGACCACTTTGGAGTTCGTCCATTTGTACACCTTATCAATCATGATAAGATAATAATGAGAGCATGGGTCCTCTAACCATTCTTCTAGGATAACTCAATCCGCAAAGCGTCTTCCCGTGAGGGCTTTCACCATAAGGGGACCACTTTGAAGTTCATCCATTTGTTTACCTTTGCATTGATTGGTTTCCACCTGGACATATAACATTCTCATCAAGGGAATCATATCAATCAATTACTTGACATCAACCAATGACATCAATCAAACCAAACCATTTACATCAATGACATATGATCCAACAATCTCCCAAGTAATCAAACCATTGGCATCAATGACAACATGATCCAACACTACCTTCCAACAAAGGATGCAATAACTGAAGTTAGTATAATACCCGAGAAAAGAATATCATCACAAAAGGAAAAAGGTTATCGAAAGTAATAAATACTTACAGGACTTTCGAATAAATATTTTGGTGTAGAAACCCTAGAATTATTTGGTCGAACAATACATGCAATAACCCACAAACAAGTTATAAAATAAAACTCAAACTTACATAGGTAAATAATGAAAGGATAGGGTATGAAACTATTACCAGAAATAACATGGGTTCAAGTTCGATTTCCTATAGAATGCCTCAAGCGACCAACGACAATTTTCTCCTCTCTGATGGGTACCCTCAAAAACAACAAGGGCCCGATCATTAGCCAATCATCCAAATAAATTATATCATAATAGAGGAACGAGAACAGTAAACAAAATAAGACCAAGTTTCATGCTATAATACTCTATGACGCTCTCCATATCTAAAAAATAAGAATAGGTTTATGGTAGCAGAACAACTAAATTTTATCCAAAATAAAGAAAATGCACGCAGGATAGTAGGTTTCTCGACAAGTCACCGCCCTCGGAAAAGCTTGTAATGGAACTATTAAACTAGGTAAATAACAGGACTCCAAACAAGATTATAACTAGACTTATATTGACAGAACAAGCCAGAGAAAAGGTATATGAACTTTTAAGGTGAAATAGGCGACATAGACTTCACGATTATGGTAAAGGAAAACTATGAATAGAGAAAACAAAAAACCCTAGTGAACCAACGGGTAACCTCTTCTTCCTCTACAAGTTTCCTAACAAAAAATTAGAAAGGAGAAAACTACATGGAATGGTCGGGACTTACCCTCCCGACTCTTACTACAAGAAAACCACACTTGGCACACAAAGAGACTACCATGAAAAAAAGGGACAGATGTTATTATGAGCGCAAGGTATGTTCAAACCAAAAATTTATTAATTTTCAACCACCCCTTCTTTATTATCCCCAAGCATGATTATCACTAACCAAACAAGCATAATAATATATATGATTAATAATTTGTCACTTATGTTGTTCCATAACCGAAGGGTTGGGTTAAGTATCAAGTGCTTATAATGATACCAAGCCACTGTGAGATAGTTGGATTAGGTTGTTGGACAGTTGGTATGGATTTTTGGTTGTCATTGACATCAACCATTGGAGAGTGATATTGTAGATTGATGTCAACCCTTAGTGATTGATGTCAACCATTGGATAAAGTCCAGTAGCACAAAGTTTTGGGTAATGGACCCAAGGTTATTTCATATATAATGGTATGAGTTTTAATATATTTGAAGGTAATACTATTCTAGATGGATATTACATGTCATTCCATTTCCAGTGGTATGTGGAACGTCACATAACGCCTCACGGTTAGAGAGTTATGGCCATGTGAAGTTGGAGAACCCAGGTTTGGGTAATGGACCCAAGTTTGTTTGATGGATAATGGTATGAGTCTTGATATATTTGTAGGTAATACTATTCTATATGGATAGTACATTCCATTCAATTTCCAGTGGTATGTGGAACGTCACATAACTCCTCACGGTTAGAGAGTTATGGCCATGTGAAGTTGGAGAGCCCTCATGAGTCATCTAGAAGCCCCAAAAGGTCAAAGTAGTCAAAGTGGTTTAGGAGATTTTTAGAAGGTAAATAATAAAGTTAATTGATGAGTGTACTATAATTCAAAGTGAATACAAAATAAATTGTTTAAATAATAAAGTTAATGGAGAAATTACTAAGTTGACAAGTGGTTAGAAGTGGGTTAGCCCTAAAATAAGGAAAGTGGTTTAAGATGGTTAGAAGGTAACCCATTGAGGTAAAGTGAAGTGATGAGTTTACTATAATTCAACGTGGATATAAAATAAATTATTTAAATAATAAATTTAATGGATAAATTACTAATTGGATAAATGGTTAGAAGTTGGTTAACCCTAAAATAAGGAAAGTGGGTTAAGATGATTAAAAGGTAACCCCTTGAGGAAGCTACATGAAAGTATAAATAAGAGGCAAGGCTCTCTCATTTTATATCAAACTTGAGCATATTGAATATCTACAGGTGACTGAGGTAACCAAAGGATATCTAAGCTGAATTTCAAAGAGAATGTAAAGAAAAGAAGGCCGAGATTCAAGGGAGGATAAATTCTTTTGATGATGCTTTCTAAGGTATGTTATTTACAGGTCATCTCACCATTTTCGTAATAAAAAAATTTCTAGAATGATTCAGATCGTGAAATTAATACAAAATTGAGAAAACATATCCAATTAGCTTTGGTACTAATTTCATCTTGTGGGTCATTTTATTTTTGGAGTTACACACCGTGGAAAATAGGGTTTTTGGCTAGTCCTAAAACTAGTCTAAAACAGGTGTTTCGGGTAAAAAAAGCATAACTTATTCATAACAGATCCAAATTTAGTAAGACCAAAATTGTTGGTTATAGTACATTCTATAGTATTCTATGTAAAATTTTCAGATCCATACAACAAATATTCTATGCGGGGCACACTCTACAAGTGTGCTCTCTAGAATAAGCCAAAATTCAATAAAGTATGTCATTTTTTCTATAACTCCTTTTCTAAGAGGTTCCAAGTAGTGACACCTAGAGGAATTGAATAAAACACACTAAAGAACATTGTGTACTATTTTCAGATCTTTATTCATTACAGGTACATAGTTATGATTATTTCAAGTTAGGGTTGTTGACTAATCCAAAACTAGTCATGTGAGACTAAAGAAAAGTTTGATGAAAATACTAGTCTCTTGTTGTTAAAGTTAAGGAATTTTTTCATGTATGTGATCATATACACCAAGTCTATTACAGAGTTACAAATCCGATTTGGATGATGAAATTGATGAGGTCTTTTGGTTGAGGTACATTTTGGATACATGGTTGAGACAAGTAGTTGATGAGTTAGCACATACATGAGGTGTATAGTTGATGATGTTGGTACATCTTGAGGAATCATACATTATGAGTAGTTAATACATTATTGGTACATACTTGGTACATCATTGGAGGCACTTGTTAGTATTATTGTTGACATATGGTTTATGGATGATGTAGCATACTTGTAATGGTATATTATTACAAGCACATATTGATCTTGGTGATGATTATGAGTTGATGTGTTATGCTTGGTTGATGCACATCTTTGAGATTTGTCTTAGTGATTGATATTGGTTATTAGATCTGATTTGGATGATAATATTGATGAGACAGGTTTTTGTGATAGGTTGTTTGGATAGGTTGTTGTGACATTTTATTTGTACAGGTTTGGTGCATGGTTGATGCACTTGTTCATGGTACAGGTTGAGGTACAGGTTCGGTGCATGGTTGATGCATTTGTTCATGGTACAGGTTGAGGTATAGGTTGGTGCATGGTTAATGCACTTGTTTATGGTAAATTTTGGTGCATGGTCGATGCACTTGTTTATGGTATAGGTTGATTACAAGTTGAGGTATAGGTTGATGCATGGTTGATGCATGGTTCAGGTTATTGGTACATGTTGTTTGGTGCAGTTTGATTGGTACATGTTTACAGAAGTATATATCATGGTGATAGTGTGATAGTGGTTCCATTATTCTACTTATACGCCAGGGTAGTTGGATGGGGAAAGGAAAGGTGGTTGTAGCCACCTTCCGGTTGTAGCCAAATAACATAGGAGGTCGTAGCCTCCTTCTGGTTGTAGCGAGAGAATTGGGGAGTTGGATATTCCCTTAGGTGTTAGCCTGAGAAATTAGGGGGTTGGAGCCTCCTTTCAGTTGCATCTGAAAAACAAAGGAAGTTGATGCTTTCAATAAATGTAATTCTTAAATACATATAAGAAAAAGCATTATGTGTTTTTCTCCTGCTTTGGGTTTCCATGTAAAAACACTGGTGTACTTTGTATGTGTTGGATTACTGAGAGGGGTGTGAATCAATAATAGCGTAGTTATATTCCTTTTTCTTCAAATGTTATATCAATGTATAATTATTATCCAATAATGAGCAGAAATAAATAAACAATCACACACATACACAGTACACCAGTGTTTTACATGGAAACCCAAATCAGGAGAAAACCATGGAATTCTTTTATATGTCTTGAAGAATTACATTCATTGGAAGCACCAACTTCCTTTTTTTTCCAGCTGCAACTGGAAGGAGGCTCCAACCCCCTAGTTTCTCAGGCTACAACTTGAGGGAAGCTCCAACTCCCCAATTCTCTGGCTACAACAAGAAGGAGGCTACAACCCCATATGTTCTCTGGCTACAACTGGAAGGTGGCTACAACCACCTGTCCTTGCCTTGTCCTGCCACCCTGAAGTAGAAGTAGAATGATGGAACCACTGTCACACTATCACTGTGAGATATACCATTGTAAACCTATACCAATAAATATGAACCATGCATCAACCTGTACCTTAACCTGTAATCAACATGTACCATAAACAAGTGCATCAACCATGCACTAACCTCAACCAAAATCCCTCATCAATTTCATCATCCAAATCTGATTTGTAGCTATGTAATATACCTGGTGTATATGATCACATTCCTGTAAACTTTCCTTAACTTTAACAACAAGAGACTATCATTTTCATCAAACTTTTTCTTTAGTCTCACATGCCTAGTTTTGGATTAGTCAACAACCTTAACTTTAAGTAATCATAAATTTGAACCTGTAATGTATAAAGATATGAAACTGATACACAATTTTATTCAGTGTATTTTATGCAATTCCTCCAGGTGTCACTACTTGGAACCTCTCGGAAAAGGGGTTATAGCAAAAATAGCATACCTTGTTGAATTTTGTCTTATTCTAGAGAGAGACCTTGTAGAGCGTACCCCACACGAAATATTCATTGAATTGATATGAAACTGTTACACAACATAATAAAGAATGTACCCTAACCAACACATTTGATCTGACTGCATTGGGATCTGTTATGAAGAAGTTATGACACTTTTACCTGAAACACCTATTTTTGACTAGTTTCAGGACTAGCCACAAACCCTATTTTCCACGAAGTGTAACTCCCAAAATACAACGACCCACAAGCTGAATTTTTTACCACAGATACTTGGTGATATTTTATCTCAATGGAATAGCAATTTCATAGTCTGAATCATTATATAAAAATAGTTATAGTGAAAATGGTGAGATGACCTGTAAATAACATACCTTAGAAAGAACCATCAAAATAATTTATCCTTCCTTGCATTTCATCCTTCTTTTCTTCACCTTACCTCAGAAATTCAGCTTAGATATCCTTGTTTTCCTTAGACATTTATAGATATTCAATATTCTCAAGTTTAATTAAAATGAGAGAGTCTTGTCTCTTATTTATACTCTCCAAGTAGCTTCCTTAAAAACATCTTCTAGGTCACTTGGCCCACTTTCCTTATTTAGAGTTAACCCACTTCTAATTTCTCCATTAAATTTATTATTGAAATAATTTATTTTGTATTCACTTTGAATTATAATAAAATCATCACTTCACTTTATTATTTACCTTTTAAAATATCTTAAACCACTTTGACTACTTTGACCTTTTAGTTCTTTTAGATGACATATGAGGGTCCTCCAACTTCATAAGGCCATAACTCTCAAACCGTGAGGAATTATGTGACATTCCACATACCACCAGAAATGGAATGAAATGTACTATCCATATAGAATAGTATTACCTTCAAATATAGAAAAAAGCATATCGTTATCCATCAAACAAACTTGGGTCCATTACCCAAACCTAGGTTCTCCAACTTCACATGGTCATAACTCTCTAACCATGAGGCGTTATGTGGCGTTCTACATACCACCAGAAATGGCATGACAAGCACTATCCATATAGGATAGTTTTCTTGACAAATTCACTATCCTTCATCTCATTATTCCGCAATTAATCATGGGTTCTCTTACTCCGCAAAGCGTCTTTCCATGAGGGCTTTCACCATAAGGGGACCACTTTGGAGTTCATCCATATTTACTTCTTATCAACCATGACAAAAAAATAATGATTCATATTTACATCAAACAATGTTGGGTCCATTACCCAAACCTTTGTGCTACAGGGATTTCTTCAACGGTTGACATCAATGACAACCAACCTTAATCAAGAATCTCCCCCTTTGGCATTGATGGAAACACTCTGATGCAATACTAAAATCATATCACTCATGCTCCCCTGGGAACCATGCCTCTGTCCTCTGCATCTAATAAGTCTGCCTCTATCCTCTACATCTGATAAATGTCTCCCCCTTTGTCATCAATGACAAAGGTATCTTTCCATCTGGGGCTACTCCCCCTGACTGAATTGTTCTCTTATGGTGCTTCCTCATGTACATATAATACATATAAGATAAGCATTCAAAAAGCATTCATTTTGGAGTAGAAATAACTCCAAGTATTTAGTGAAGATATTCAAAGGCTTCCCGTGGAAGTGGTTTTGTAAATATGTCTACCACCTGTTCTTTTTTGCCCACATACTCAACTCTGATGTTCTTTTCTGCAACTTGTTCCCATAGAAAGTGATACTTGATTGGAATGTGCTTTGTCTTGGAGTGCATCATCGGGTTTTTTGAGATACTGATGGCACTTGTATTATCATAATATATTAGAATGGGCTCATCATACTCAACCTGTATATCTATCAAAGTTTGTTTCATCCAAAGAACCTGTGTACAACATGATGTTGTTGCAAGATACTATGCCTCGGCTGTAGATAGAGATATTGATGATTGTTTCTTAATTAGCCATGATACCAAACACTAACCTAAGTAGAATGATGCTCCATTGGTGCTTCGTCGGTCATAAATACATCCTTCCCAATCTGCATCTGTGTAGGCAATAAGTGATAGATATTTTCCTTTTGGATACCATAATCCAAAATATTATATTCCTATGAGATATCTGAATATCCTCTTTACTGCTAATACATGTGATTCCTTTGGTGCTTCCTAAAATCCTACCACCTGTCCAGTTGTCTGCATTACATATGGTTTGAATGTTGTCACATATAGTAGGTTGCCAATCATTGACTTGTATTGCCTCTGATCTGTAGACTTCGAATCATCATATTTTCTCAACTTACAACTGGTTTGCATGGGAGTGATAATTGATTTGAAATATTCCATTCCGAACCTCTTTAGCATTTCTCTGATATACTTGGTTTGAGAAATAAAAATTCCTTGGTTTCTTTGATGTATTTGAAGTCCCAAAAAGAAGGATAGTTCTCCAAGTAACAAAATTTCAAATTCAGTATGCATGTCTTTTGCAAATTTATGTCTTAACCCGTCATCATCACTACCAAAACTAATATCATCAACATAAACTTCAATTAATAAAATATTAACTTGACTTACCTTGATGTAGAGCTTGTTGGTTGCACTTCCTTTTCTAAACCCTTCCTACTACAGATACTTATCCAATCTAGAGTACCATGCTCTAGGAGCCTGTTTTAGACCATACAAGGCCTTGTTTAATTCACACACATAGTCGGTGTTCTCTGACAACTGAAATACTTCTAGTTGTTCAATGTAGACTTCTTCTTCAAGTTCTCCATTCAGAAAAGTTGATTTTACGTCCATCTGATACACTTTAACATTTTTGGAGCATGCATAAGCTAAAAGAAAACGGATTGCTTCTATTCTGGCAACTAGGGAAAATGTCTCTTCAAAGTCGATTCCTTCAATATGTGCATATCTTTTACATACCAATCTAGATTTTTTCCTTATAACTTGTCCATCTTCATTCAATTTATTCCTGAAAACCCATTTTGCGTTGATCATATTCTTATTCTTTGGTCTTGGAACCAATTCCCAAGTGTCATTTTTATCTATTTGATCCAATTCTTCATCCATGGCCTTATTCCAAAATTCATCCTTGCTGGCTTCCTCAAAAAAGTTTGGTTCAATTCTAGATAAGAGTGCTAGGTGTGTTTGTTTTGGTGAATAGATTTTTCTTCTAGTCTCAACTCCTGCATCTTTGTTTCCAATAATTTGATCTGAAGGATGATTCTTTTGTACTTGTTTGTTAGGTGTATTTGGAGATACTTGTTGAACTTGCTCTTATGCTTTTGTCGGATTCTCTTCATATTCATCTTCCTCTTCTACTTCTTTTTCATCTTCTTCTTCAAAAAGTTGTTCCATTGATTTGTTTTCTTCTTCCTTTGATTCTGGTCTGCCTGTTTCATCAATTGTTACGTTGATGCTTTCCACAACTTTGTTTAATCTTAGATTGTAACACTTGTATGATTTCCTTGTACTTGAGTAACCAACAAGTATTCATTTGCCCACACGAGAGTCAAACTTTCTCATTCTGCCATCTTCTCTTTTGATGTAGCATTTGCTTCCAAAAACTTTGAAGTGCTTCACATTTGCTGGTCTTCCTTTCCATAGCTCATAGGGAGTTTTATCAATATTGTTTCTGAGAATTACTCTGTTTTGAATGTGAACTGTTGTATGCATTGCCTATGTCCAAAAAATATCTGTCAACTCTAAATCCATTATCATTGTTTGAGCCATTTCTTGTATTGTCTTGTTCTTTCTTTCAACAACTCCATTATGTTGAGGTGTCCTAGCGTCGAAGAATTGCCTTTTTATTCCATGATTGTTGTAGTAGTCCGTAAATTCCTTTGAGGTGAATTCTCCTCCATTATCAAATCTTAAGCATTTGATTCTTGAATCCATCTCATTTTCAACCATTTCCTTGTAGATCTTGAAATTTTCAAAAGCCTCTGACTTGTTATTGAGAAAGAAAACTGTAGTCATTCTTGTATAATCATCAACCAATAACATAAAGTATCTCTCACCTTTTAATCATTTTGTTGTAGTTGGTCCAAGTAGATTAGTATGCACAATTTCCAGTGGTTTTGTTGTTGAATATTCCTTTGATTCGAACCTGGTCTTTGTTTGCTTTCCTTGTTGGCAATGCTTGCATAAAGTGTTGGTTGGTTTCATGATCTAGGGCATTTTTATGACTGCTTCTCTTTTGTTGACTTTGACAAGATTATCAAAATGCATGTGACCCATTATTTTGTGCCATGGAAAACTTTCATCTTCCTTTCCTAGACAACACTTTTCAGTTCTGATTTCACTTAACACATATATGTTTCTTGAAGTTCTTGAAGTTGTAGCGACCAATTTCCCTGAACCTTCTTTTATTATCTCACACTTTTGTGAATCGAAAGTAAATTTATGACCTTGGTCACACATTTGACTCACACTTAAAAGATTATGTTTCATATCTTCTACTAGAAGAACATTTTCTGCCTTTTCATTCTTGTTCCCAATTCGAACTATGCTTTTTCCAATGATTTTGGTTGAATCATCATTTCCGAAGGAGACTGATCTATCTCTTTCCTTTCATAATGTAAGAAATTTGTCTCTATCACATATCATGCATTTTGAACATCCACTGTCAACATACCAACCACATTTCTTCTGTTTAGCTTGTAGAGAGATTGTGCATTCTTCATTGCTATATTGATCTTGTATTCTTATCCATGTCATTTTCTGAGGTTCTTGTTTGTGACTCTATTGAGATTCTTTAGGAGGGGCTGTCATTCTTCAATTTTTGGCCATGTGTCCAAAATTGTTACATTTGTAACATTCCACTTCAGTGCTCAAAGATTCAAACTTGTTGTAACTTCTTCTTTGTTTTTCACTAGGTCTTCTTGAATAACCCCTTTGTGTATGGCTCTCAAAGTAGTTATTGTTCATGTTGTTAGCTCTGCAATTTACAGCTTTATGTCCAAAATTATTACATGCATAACATAAACCAAAAAATATAGTTTGATACCTGGTAGTTGAAGATTTTTTGAAATGAGGTGCTCTTATGAATCCTTCTTCTTCTTGAGGCCTGTCTATCTGTTGTTGATTATGAAATATGAATCTTCTCAGTGGAGGAGTGTCCCTGTAATCTTCCTTGTATATCTTTTTATCCCCTTTGATTGTTTCTGCATAGCTTTTTGGATTTTTTTCTTGATCTATTGTTTTGGAGCTTGATCTTTTTTCTGTCTGATTGTATCAAAGTCTGGACTTGTCAAGATGATATTTTTTACTATTGATAATGACATCCAGAACTTTTGAGCTATTCTGCATATTTTTCTTTTGAATATCCTTTCTTAGTGTGACAATCTCTGCTTCGATGTTTCCAATGATCTTGTCCTTTCCTTCTAGATGTTCTTTGAGTGTTTCTTCAATTATTTTATCTTCTTCTATTTGAACCTTCAATTTTGTGATCATTTGTTCTAGTTCTTGTGTATTTTTTTTTATTTAGTTCTGCTTGTAGTTGTTTATTAAGGTTGGTTTTCATTGATGTCAACCCTTCAAGAAAGACCCGTAGCACAAAGGTTTGGGTAATGGACCCAAGTTTGTTTGATAGGTAACGGTATGAGTTATGATATATTTTCAGATAATACTCTTCTATATGGATAGTACATGTCATGGCATTTCTGGTGGTATGTAGAATATCACATAACTCCTCACGGTTTGAGAGCTATGGCCTTCCGAAGTTGGAGGACCCTCATATGTCATCTAGAAGCCCCAAAAGGTCAAAGTAATCAAAGTGGTTTAAGAGATTTTAAAAAGTAAATAATAAAGTGAAGTGATGAGTGTATTATAATTCAAAGTGAATACAAAATAAATTATTTCAATAATAATTTTAATATAGAAATTAGAAGTGGACCCAACCCTAAAATAAGGAAAGTGGGGCCAAGTGACCTAGAAGATGTTTTTATGGCAGCCACTTAGAGAGTATAAATAAGAGGAAAGGCTCTCTCATTTGAAACACACTTGAGAATATTGAATATATATAGGTTTCTGAGGTATACAAATGATATCTAAGCCGAAATTCTAAGGAAAGTGAAGAAAAGAAGGCTGAAATGCAAGGAAGGATAAATTCTTTTGATGGTGCTTTCTAATGTATGTTATTTTCAGGTCATCTCACCATTTTCGCTATAACTTTTTTTCTATAATGCTTCAGATACTAAAATTGCTATAAAATTGAGAAAAAATATCCAAGTATATGTGGTTAAAAATTCATCTTGTTTTTCATTGTATTTTGGGAGTTACACTCTGTGGAAAATAGGGTTTGTGGCCAGTCCTGAAACTAGTCAAAATCAGGTGTTTCGGGTAAAAATGTCATAACTTCTTCATAACAGATCCAAATTTAGTGAGACCAAATGTGTTAGTTAGGGTACAGTCTGTAGTAGGCTTTGTAATAGTTTCATATCATTTCATAAAATATTTTGTGCGGGGCACGCTCTACAAGGTCACTCTCTAGAATAAGCCAGAATTCAACAAGGTATGCCATTTTTTCTATAAATCCTTTTTTGAGAGGTTCCAAGTAGTTCCACTTGGAGGAATTGCATAAAACACATTAAAAAACATTGTGTATTAGTTTTAGATCTTTATACATTACAGGTTCAGATTTATGATTACTTCAAGTTAGGGTTGTTGCCTAATCCAAAACTAGGCATGTGAGACTAAAGAAAAGTTCGATGAAAATGCTATTCTCTTGTTTTCAAAGTTAAGGAAGGTTTACAGGAATGTGATCATATACACCAGTTCTATTACAGAGCTACAAAGCATATTTGGATGATAATATTGATGAGGGCTTTTGGTTGTGGCACATGTTGAGTACATGGTTGAGACAAGTAGTTGATGAGATGACACATACATGAAGTGTATAGTTGATGATGTTGGTACATATTGATGATTAATAGTTGATGAGTAGTTGACACATGATTGGAAGATACTTGGTACATGGTTGGATGCACTTGTTTATGGTATAGGTTGATTACAGGTTGGTGCATGGTTGATGCACTTGTTTATGGTACAGGTTGATTACAGGATGGTGCATGGTTGATGCACTTGTTTATGGTATAGGTTGATTACAGGTTGATGCATGGTTGATGCATGGTTCAGATTTATTGGTACAGGTTTACAGCGATATATCTCATAGTGATAGTGTGACAATGGTTCCATCATTCTACTTCTACTTCAGGGTGGCAGAACGGGGCAAGGATAGGTGGTTGTAGCCACCTTCCGGTTGTAGCCGGAGAACAATAGGGGTTGTAGCCTCCTTCTGGTTGTAGCCATAGATTTGGAGAGTTGGAGCTTCCCTCAGGTTGTATCCTGAGAAACTAGGGGGTTGGAGCTTCCTTCCCGTTGCAGCTGGAAAACAAAGGAAGTTGGTGCTTCCAATGAATGTAATTCTTCAAGACATATAAGAAAAAGCATTCCATGGTTTTCTCCCGATTTGGGTTTCCACGTAAAACACTGGTGTACTGTGTATGTGTGTGATTGTTTATTTATTACTG
>JASDQU010739986.1:99818-129262 GCA_032191745.1 Picea mariana
CTCCAACCATTATTCTAGGATAACTCAATCCACAAAGCGTCTTCCCGTGAGGGATTTCACCATAAGGGGACCACTTTGGAGTTCATCCATTTGTGCACCTTATCAATCATGATAAGACAATAATGAGAGCATGGGTCCTCCAACCATTCTTCTAGGATAACTCAATCCGCAAATCATCTTCGCATGAGGGCTTTCACCATAAGGGGACCACTTTGGAGTTCATCGATTTGTGCATCTTATCAATCATGATAAGACAATAATGAGTCATCTATACATTTTTCCAACAATGCATCATATACCAATGAAACCACATAGATCCATGTTCATCATGTATTAATGACAATTCATTGATCCATCTTCATCTATGCATTCTCATCAAGGGCAATACATATTATATTAAATCAATCATTAATCAATCAATCCTTTGACATCAATCAATAATTTGACATCAATCAATGACATCAATCAATCAAACCATTGGAATCAATGACAACATGATCCAACAATATCCCACTTTGGCATTGATGGCAATACCAACATTGATGTCAACACCAATTACCAATTATTGATGTCAACGTGTAGATAAGGCATGCTCTACATCAATAGTCAATGTGACTATCTCTCCCCATCAATAAACATCAATCACATCAATGTGATTAACTCTCCCCCTTTGAAATCAATGGAAAAGGGCCATTCTCATCTTGGGGTTGCTCCCCTTACTTGAACTCTCCTTGGAGCTGCTCCCCCTGTCTGAATGCCTTTGACCTTCCTCTGAATAATATCTCCCCTTTTGAACAAGGGATATCACTCTGAAGTAATGTTGAATATACATCGAACATACTCCCACTGTGACCATTGCTCCCACTAAAATTATGCTCGTGTGCTCGTTCTTCAAGTATAGGGCTCTTTTCTAGGTATGCATTTGATAAATATCTCCTCCTAGAATCATGGGAAGAAGAATGACTCCCCCTATGGGTATGTCTCCCCTATATTTTCTGCAAGATGAACATTGTGATACCATATAACGATCCTTGGACCTATTCATGCATCAAATTCATGCCATACCAAGCATAATGAAGCAAAAGATATGTCAACAATGAAATAAAGAATCATGAGAAAAATATCAACTAAGTACATCCTGTACAAAATGTGTGCTCATCATGCACAACACCTATGCACATCAACATCATGCAATGTGCCAAAAGATACCATCCATGGAATGTATCAATCATATGCCTTTATCAACATGCCAACATGCCAACATGTGCATCCACCAATATGCCAACCATGTGCATATACCAACATGCCAAACAATGTATCATATCACTCATGATATGTCTCCATCTTGAACCAAGTGCCACAATCAGGTATCTCAAACAAATGCCAATTGATTTGCTAATCAAGTAGTACCAATGGTGTAGTATCATCAAGCATATGCCATCTATGATTGTACCAAACATGTACATTACCATGCACCAATACCACAAAATGATGAATCCCATATATGTATGCCAAATCCTCCATAAAACATGTGCCAATCAAACTTCTAGTAGGTGCCTCTTCCAATGTACTAGAAAAGTACCAATCATGCATCAACTATAGATCAACAATGATGTACAACATGATCACCTCATCAAATCACCAACCATACGTACCAATATGTAGCCCAATCAACATGAAAAATGCATGCACCATGATATCAACATATGCTTCCAATAATACATCATAAGATATATCAATGAAACTCAAATATGTACCAGCCATGTACACCAACAGATCATCATCAATCCATACTCATGGGTTAGTGTCATGCACTCAAGATTTTATTTTACATAATCCAATATATGAACACTTAAACCTACAACAAATAGTGTTAGAACTTGCAACAAAAAATGTCAGACCCTGCAACAAAGTGTTATACCATCACATCAAGCTGCAATCCATGTGCATATCCTTTTTCTCAAGGATTTACCACATATATGCAGTCTTCTTCACAATAGATCATGTATGTATGTGACCTATACAAGTTCATCCTGTGTATGTACACGACTGATACCACTGTCACCCACGTATACTTCAGTAGATGACTTACTTGAGCTTACCTTCAGTCTTTAATTCTATTCTGGATTGATCCAGGGGGTCATTCATATTCAAAGTTACACCAATCCAAAATCAAGATAAAATGGTACAATTGTAAAGAGTTCATCAAGACGTTTCCAGCGACACTGAAATCGCTTCGATTGGGCTTCGTATGCAGAAGTTATGGCTGAATGAAGTTCAATTGCGACAGTTCGGGAAAGTCGAAGTGACAGTAAAAAAGAAGGTGCAATGCCCAGGTTTGGTAAGAATCAAGATTTTACCATTTAAAGCATAAAAAGGGATAATGAATTTTAAGAGGTGAATGGTTATTAGCTATGGGTTATAAAAACATATCTAAGCTAAACTTTATCCCATGGTTCAACACATATTTAATGGTTATATATGCCAACATATATATATGGTTCAATGTTTATAATGCATTTAACATATATGGTGCAATGGTTATGGTTAAGACCATATGAAAAGGTTGACATGTGGTGGCCCCGAGTTTATGGGTCAACATATGTGACATATATTGCATAGCCCAACAACATCCCTTAACATTTGTGAAAAGGGGCGCGCGGTTAATGGTAACATCAAACGGTTCGGTGCACAGTTAAGACATAACATCAAATGGTTATAACATTGGTGCACAGTTAAGTGGTGGTTACATTATATATGGAACAACCATATTGCATGGCGCGGTAACATTTCTTAACCGTTATGAATTGTGTGCGCAATCAAGTTATGTAACATTTGGCGGTTTGGTGCACGGTCAAGTTGGTGGTTAACGTTTTGTGCACAGTTTAATGTGACATTGTTGGAACAGCCCAGGGATGATAACATTTGATCCGTTGTAACATTTGTGCAGCGATTTGGCAGGATATACATGTGGCATAGTCATTACTTTGTGCACGGTTCGATGCCTACCACTTAACATTTGTGCCAAGCCCGCGCGGTTAGTTATAATAGCTGGCGGTGTAACATACCATATGGTAACGTTTGTGCACGGTTAGGTGTATACCATTTGGTGCGATATGTGAAAATTGTTATAGCCATAACAATACCATGCTAAAAAAAGGATGCGTGTAAGTTTGAACACTCAACGAAAAATGGAGTTTCAGCTATGAATAGAGCCTGAAGATTATCCGTTCCGTTATCAAATCGCGCAAAGGTAGATTGAAACGCGCCAAGGTCGGGGGTCAAAACTCTTGATCTCAGCCTATTTAACTCAATGTTTTGGCCATGATGAGGGAGAAGTCTTGAAGACTTTCTGTCCAGCATTCTGTTTACAGCTGCTGAAGTTGATTATGCACAAAGAAGAGGATAGAGGAGAGTATTTCTGTAATTTTGATCCAGATACTATTTCTGTTGAAGTCGACCATTCTCTGTTATACTTGGTTTTCTTTGCCAATTTGTAACTTTTAAGAGAGAAGGTCTTGAAGACTGTTATACAATAATCTATTCTGCAGCAGTGAAGTTGTTTCTACAGAGACAAAGGACAGAGAGAGGGTTTAGCTATGTATTTCCAGATTGTTGTTTGTATATAAAGTCGACTGCATTCTGTTATGATTTAGCTTTCTTTGCATTTTGAAGGCTGAATTGTAATTTCTAGAAGAGAAGAGTCTTGAGGGTTTTGTACAACATTCTGTTCTGTTTTTTACAGTTGCTGAAGTTGATGTTCAGAGATTCCAGAAACATTTTTTACCATTTTAAAGCCATTAATTGGATCGGTACCCATTGGAGAGGGACCCGGAGATGTAGCCCAGTGAAGGGGGTGAACTCCATTATCAACTTCTGTTTGTGACTCTCTTTTGCTATTCTCATTTTCTGATTCTCTTTCTATTTCAGCTTGCTTTTATTTCAGTTTGCTGTCATTGCAATTTATAAGCATTCAATTTCTGTTAAATGCTATTTCATGAATTAAGAAAACTGATAAATGCATTCTTTTAAACTTTTAATGCACACAAGTTGAGATCCGACGGATCATCTTATGGTATCAGAGCAGGTTAACTGCTTGTGCAAAGTTTGTGAATGCTTACCAGGTCCAAGTCGAAACTTGGTGAAGGAGAACTGGTAGAAGGTGAACTTGAGATTGGCTCGAGGAGGACATTTTCAAGAACAATCATGTCTTCTCCACAAGGGGAAGAAGAAGGACATACAAAACGGGAAAAGCCTGTTGTTTCAGAAACTGAGTTTTTGGAGGCTTTTATCAGCATGGAAGCCATGATGGAAATTCTACTCAATGAGCGAGTGGAAAGGAAGAAGAAAGAAGAAGGATCTTCATCCAAAGATGCAGAAGTGAAGAAGGAAGAAAAGAGTAAAGGAGTAGGAGGTGATGGTGATCCTCCTGAAACTAATCAAACTTTCTCTTCTTCTCATACTTCTCATTCAAATAATGCAAATTCTAATATGTCATATTTCAAATTGGATGTAAATTTTGAACTACCAATTTATAATGGAGATTTAGATGCTGAAAAGTTAGACAATTGGATCAAGCAGCTTGAAGTATACTGCAAGGTGCAGGCATTAATGATGACCCTTCCAGGATTCAGTTGGCCACTTTGCGAATGAGTGGGATGGCTCTTACTTGGTGGGAGAGCAAAATTCAGAAAGATCTTCGAAAGAATGGTAAAATTATTTTAGTTTGGAATGAATTCAGTGAAGAATTAAGGAAGCAATTTTATCCTTAGGTCATATGCAACAATTAATAATGAGATGGCAAACTTTTAGACAAGCTAAAGGACAAAGCATTCAAGAATATACTCATGAATTTAGAAAGAGGTCTATTGCATTGAATGTTGCATTGGATACGCAAGAAACTCTTCTTAAATATATTGGTGGCATGCATTCCTATTTGCGACATACTTTGTTAATGTTTAATCCCAGTAATTTGGATGATGTATGTGTTCAAGCCACACATTTAGAAGCTAGGGGTAAGCATGATAATGATTCTTTTATGAAGAAGTCATCTAAATTTGAAAACAAAGATAAAAGCAAAGAAAAGGGAAAGGAATCAGCTACCATCAAGAAAGAGGGTGAAAAACCTACATGCTCACATTGTTAGAAAGAGCATGATGTTTCAAAATGCTGGAAGCTTCATCCAGAATTAAAGCCAAAATGGATGGGAAGAAATAAAAACAAAGATAAAGATAATCAAGCAGTTGCTGCAGTAGTGATTCAGGATTTGGGATCTGATTTAGGTGATGAGACTAAGATCACAACAATAGGGATCCAAGGTAAAAATAAAGGTATATCTCTTTCCATTGATGCAAGTTCAAGTTCTAATTCATGTGCAAGTACAAGTACAAATTTTCTATCTACTTCTATGCAAAGTGATAAAAGAAGAAGTGAACTGTTTCATGTTCGTGTCATTACAAATCATACAAAGATTGATACATTGTTTGATAGTGGTTCTCAAGTGAATTTGATATTAGAAGAAGTGGTTAAGAAATTGCATTTAATTACTATGGCTCATGAAAAACCCTATCCTCTTGGTTGGGTTACTAATGATACACAATTGCAAGTTACAAAGAAATGTGTTTTGAAATTTGCAATCACTGATAAGTTTATGGATGAGGTAGAACTGGATGTAGTACCACTTGACATTTGTGGAATTGTACTTGGGAGTCCATATTTGTATGACCAGAAAGCAGTCTTTTATAGAGAGCAGAACAAATATCATCTCTTTAAAGGTGGTGTGGAATACATTGTTCGTGCACATCGTATGAAAACAAATCTAGCTTTAGTCACTACAAGTCAAATGAAAATGATAGTGAATGCTAGTAGGAAGTTTGCATTAATGGCTGTTAAATGTAAATCATTGGAAAGTGGTAATCTGGAACATGGAATTGAATTAATTAAAAGTGTTCCCGAGTATGGTTCTTTGTTACAGGGACTTGAAAAACTATCACTTACTAGAGATGTACAACATGAAGTGCAGTTGCAACAAAACATACCTTTTTCAAAATATGGCATGAATTTGATGATTATTCAATTTCTTCATAATTATTGTGATTAACATCCTAAAGTTTGGGGTGAACAGTTGCAGCACATGCAGTGCATTAAATATCCTTTTGAGACTTGTTTTTGTTATCTATTGAAGTCACATGTGGAATTTTCTTTCGGCACAAAATATGTGAGAGGTGGACATCATGATGCAAAGAAAACAATGCAGCAGATAGTGCAAGAACAACAGGAGAAGAGCCAGGCAATTTGCAAAGCCAGGCATGAAAATCATCATCCGTTTGAGGTTGAAAGGCAAGTTTGGTTGTAGATCACCAAGGGAAGATTGAAAGGTAAAAAGCTCAATTTTGTTTATGATCATTTTGAGATCTTTGAAAAGAAGTGTAAACATTCTTTCTGTTTGAGCTTATCTCCAATGAATACAGTTGTATATGCAAAGAATTTTAAATGGTATAAACCTCCTATGGTCATGGACAAGGAGACTAATATGCAGATTCTAAGCAAGGCAGGATGTATGGAGATTGGAAAGGTGAGGAAGTTGTATCCTCACCTACCTGCAGGGTGATCTAGGCTTTTGGAGGTCCAAAATCTCTCCAATGGGGAGGAATGATCCAGGGGGTCATTCATCTTCAAAGTTACACCGATCCAAAATCAAGAGAAAATGGTACAATTGTAAAGAGTTCGTCAAGACATTTCCAACAACACTGAAATCGCTTCGATTGGGCTTCGTATGCAGAAGTTATGGCTGAATGAAGTTCAATTGCGACAGTTCAGGAAAGTCAAAGCGACAGTAAAAAGGAAGGTGCAATGCCCAGGTTTGGTAAGAATCAAGATTTTACCATTTAAAGCATAAAAAGGGATAATGCATTTTAAGAGGTGAATGGTTATTAGCTATGGGTTATAAAAACATATCTAAGCTAAACTTTATCCCATGGTTCAACGCATATTTAATGGTTATATATGCCAATATATATATATGGTTCACTGTTTATAATGCATTTAACATATATGGTGCAATGGTTATGGTTAAGACCATATGAAAAGGTTGACATGTGGTGGAACCAAGTTTATGGGTCAACATATGTGACATATATTGCATAGCCCAACAACATCCCTTAACATTTGTGAAAAGGGGCGCGCGGTTAATGATAACATCAAACGGTTTGGTGCACAGTTACGACATAACATCAAATGGTTATAACATTGGTGCATAGTTAAGTGGCAGTTACATTATATATGGAACAACCATATTGCATGGCATGGTAACATTTCTTAACCGTTATGAATTGTGTGCGCAGTCAAGTTATGTAACATTTGGCGGTTTGGTGCACGGTCAAGTTGGTGGTTAACGTTTTGTGCACAGTTTAATGCGACATTGTTGGAACAACCTGGGGATGATAACATTTGATCCGTTGTAACATTTGTGCAGCGATTTGGCGGGATATACATGTGGCATAGTCATTTCTTTTTGCACGGTTCGATGCCTACCACTTAACATTTGTGCCAAGCCCGCACGGTTAGTCATAATAGCTAGCGGTGTAACATACCATACGGTAACATTTGTGCACGGTTAGGTGTATACCATTTGGCATGATATGTGCAAATTTTTATAGCCATAACAATATCATGCTAAAAAAAGGATGCGTGTAAGTTTGAACACTCAGCGAAAAACAGAGTTTCATCTATGAATAGAGCCTGAAGATTATCCGTTCTGTTATCAAATCACGTAAAGATAGATTGAAACGCACCAAAGTCGGGGGTCAAAACCCTTGATCAGCCTATTTAACTCAACGTTTTGGCCATGAGGAGGGAGAAGTCTTGAATACTTTCTGTCCAACATTCTTTTTATAGCTGCTGAAGTTGATTATGCACAAAGAAGAAGACAAAGGAGAGTATTGCTGTAATTTTTATCCAGATACTGTTTCTGTTGAAGTCAACCATTCTCTGTTATACTTGGTTTTCTTTTCCAGTTTGTAACTTTTAAGAGAGAAGGTCTTGAAGACTGTTATACAACAATCTTTTCTACAGCAGTGAAGTTGTTTCTACAGAGACAAAGGACAGAGAGAGGGTTTAGCTGTGTATTCCAGATTGCTGTTTGTATGTAAATTCGACTGCACTCTGTTATGATTTAGCTTTCTTTGCCTTTTGAAGGCTGAATTGTAATTTCCAGAAGAGAGGAGACTTGAGGGTTTTGTACAACATTCTGTTCTATTTTTTGAAGTTGCTGAAGTTGATGTTTAGAGATTCCAGAAACATTTTGTACCATTTTAAAGCCATTAATTGGATCAGTACCCATTGGAGAGGGACCCAGAGACGTAGCCCAGTGAAGGGGGTGAACTCTGTTATCAACTTCTGTTTGTGACTCTCTTTTGTTGTTCTCATTTTTTGATTCTCTTTCTATTTCAGCTTGCTTTTATTTCAGTTTGCTGTCATTGCAATTTATAAGCATTCAATTTCTGTTAAATGCTATTTCATGAATTAAGAAAACTGATAAATGCATTCTTTTAAACTTTTAATTCACACAAGTTGAGATCCGACGGATCATGGATGCTCTGTCTTCTTCACCCACTTTTGTAGTTGTCCCTGCTCCTTAGAACTTGAGCTCTGAGCATCCATCTTTTCAAATATGTCTCCCTTCCTTACTTCATTCCTTCTTCTAGCCATTCTATTTGAAGTTCTCATCATGGAATTTCTTCTTGTGTTCCAATACTCATGGGATTTGTGGCCAAATACACTATAGCTGTAGCATCTCACAGTGTTACAGTGAACAATAGTGTGTCCTACTTGATCACATCTCCAACACCTCATGGTGTTATAAAATCTTTCATTATATCTCCTTTCATAAGATCTACATTCAAAATATTTGTGACCATATCCATTACATGAATAACAATGCCCATGAAAAATAATTTCATACCTTTTCTTTGGTGTTCCAAGAATAGCTTCTTGATGTCTTCCTTGCTTTGTTCTTTTGAAATTTTCTTTGCTTTGTGTAGATGGTTGCTTTGCAACATTGTCTTCCTTCTTTGATGGATTTACCTCATGCTTCTTTGAGGTGCTTTCTTCAGCATGTGTATCTTTTCCTTTGTATCAAAGACCCGATGTATCATATGGTGATCTTTGACTTTCTAAGATCTCATCCAATATTAGTGAGCTATTCAAGAATTTGTTTGAATTTTATACCTTCTTTCTACTGTCAACAATTTCAACTTCTACCTTACAACATGACTCTTCCTTTTCATTTATTTGATTCTTCAATAGTTCCTCTATTCTTTTGGCTTCTTCAATTTGTGTCTTGAGATGGACAATAGTTTCAAAATTTTTTCTAATCTCATCATCTACCTTCACATTTTCTTTTTCATTCTTTAGTCTTGTGATTTCTTCTTCCTTTTCTTCTAGTTGAGTCTTATTCCTCTCTTTGAGCATTTCCTTTAACATCAAGATGTATCTTTGACTCCTCCTAAGAAACTTTTTAGTGTTATCCGAAAGATAGTTATAGTGTGTATAAAAATGATCACTTCTATATATATATAAACCCTCCTCAATTTCCTTTTGAAGTTCTAATAGATTTTCTTCTATTCTTTCCATGGGATAACTATCATCAAACTTTACACAAACTATTTCTAGATCATCTTCTTCACTTGAGAAAAATTCAACATCATCACATTTTGAATCAATGCAATCAAGATTCTTTGGAGATTCTTTACCTTCATTTGAGGTATCTTCAATATATTCATTCTTTCCAACATCATCACATGATTCTTTTCCTTTAAAATCATCACATATGCAATCAAGAGTTAGAGATTCTTTACCTTTGATAATCTTGACGGAGTGGTCTGCAACATCTTCTTTATTTTTTGATATGTCTCCTCTAGCTTTAGCATAGATCCTTGGCGGAAGTGCATTGTCCCATTCTCTCTTTTATAGGGCTTGAAAGTCCACTAAGAATGGTCTTGAGATCCAATGCATCATTCTTCTTTCCTTCCCTTTGATATGCAAACTTTGACTTGTTCTTCAACAGAATTGATCCACCAATGGATGCCTTCCAAATAGTTGCTCCCATTGTCTTCAAATACACTCTCATCTCTATTCTCCAAGTAGAATAGTTTTCCTCATCAAGGATTGGTATTTCATCATCCATTTGTGTGTCTATGGATCTCCTTCAAGATTTTTAAGTCTTGTAGTGAAGGCTCACTCTGATACCAATTGTTGGACACACCTACCACACTTAGAGGGGGGGGTGAATGAGTGTGGGGATCTTCTTCCCAAAAGTTCCCTCTTACACAAAAACTCCTTAGTTAACATTCAAAATTTACTCATTACTCATTGCTATAATTTATAATCAGTTATATGTGAATACATATCATCAACATGTATCAACAACATATCATCAACAAATCATCTCCACAAGGAACACAAAGAACACAAGATGTATGTACAATTTTTCTTTTTATTATGGACTTCAATCCCGGGGTTTTTCAACAACAACTGAATAGAGTAAACTATACAAGAGCACCAGCTCTATATGCAAGACTCAACTTACATTCTCTGCACCAACTGATATGAGGCAACAATCCTCAATAGATATCAATCTGTCAACATAAACAAGTGCATCAACCATGCACCAACCTGTGATCAACTGTACCATAAACAAGTGCATCCGACCATGTACCAAATATATACCAATAATGTGTCAAATAATCATCATCAACTATACACCTCATGTATGTGCCAACTCATCAACTACTTGTCTCAACCATGACTAGTTTTGGATTAGTCAGCAACCCCAACTTGAAATAATCATAAGTTTGTACCTGTAATGAATAAAGATCTGAAACTGATACATAGTGTTCTTCAATTTTTTTTATGCAATTACGCTAGGTGGAACTACTTGGAACCTCTCAGAAAAGACATTATAGCAAAAATGGCATACCTTGCTGAATTCTGGCTTATTCTAGAGAGCGACCTTGTAGAGCGTGTCCCGCACAAAATATTCATTGAATTTATATGAACCTATTAAAAACCATACTAAATCCTATATCATAACCAACACATTTTGTCTCACTAAATTTGGATCTGTTATGAAGAATTTATGATGTGTTTACCCGAAACACCTGTTTTTGACTAGTTTTAGGACTAGCCACAAACCCTATTTTTCACAGAGTGTAACTCCGAAAATACAACGAACCACAAGCTTAATTTTTTACCACAGATACTTGGGTATGTTTTCTCAATGGAATAGCAATTTCATGTTCTGAATCATTATAGAAAACAAGTTATAGTGAAAATGGTGAGATGACCTGTAAATAACATACCTTAGAAAGCATCATCAAAAGAATTTATCCTCGCTTCAATTTCAGCCTCTTTTCTTCACCTTCCTTCTAAAATTTTGTTTATATATACTTGGTTACCTCAGTCACCTATAGATATTCAATATGCTCAAGTGTTACACACCAAAAATTCTCAAGAAGCTCTCCATCAATACTCCAAAAGATATTCTCACAAGAAGCTCTCCATTGATCCACAAAAAGGATGATATACAAGAGGGATACCTCAGTCACCTATATATATTCAATATGCTCAAGTGTTCCACACCAAAAATTCTCAATAATCTCTCACAAGAAGCTCTCCATCAATACTCCAAAAGATATTCTCACAAGAAGCTCTCCATTGATCCACAAAAAGGATGATCTACAAGAGACCATTTCTATCTTATTTATACTTTCATCCTCTAGGTCACTTAACCCATTTTTAGGTCACTTAACCCATTTCTAGGTCACTTAACCTATTTTCCTTATTTTAGGGTTAACCACTTTCCATAAATAGAAGTTTCTCCAATATTTTATCATTTAAATATTCCTTCTTGATTTTCTCATCTTACTTTATCATTTCTTGTTTTTTTTTTCACTTCTCTTTATTATTTAAATAATCCACCTTGACTTTGTCACCTTAATTTATCATTTAAATAATGATTTCTTCTTTTAGGTCACTTTGACTTCTTTGACCTTGGGGGCTTCAAGCCTTCATGTGGGGGTCCTTCATCTTCGTAAGGCCATAACTCTCAAACCATGAGGAGTTATGTGACATTACACATACCACCGAAAATAACATGACAAGAACTATCCATCTAGGATAGTTTCACCAACAATTTCCTTGATCTTCATCTCATTATTCCACATACAAGCATGGGACCTCCAACCATTCTTCTAGGATAACTCAATCCGCAAAGTGTCTTCTCGTGAGGGCTTTCACCATAAGGGGACCACTTTGGAGTTCATCCATTTGTGCACCTTATCAATCATGATAAGACAATAATGAGAGCATGGGTCCTCCAACCATTCTTCTAGGATAACTCAATCTGCAAAGCATCTTCCCGTGAGGGATTTCACCATAAGGGGACCACTTTGGAGTTCATCCATTTGGGCATCTTATCAATCATGATAAGACAATAATGAGTCATCTATACATTTTTTCAACAATGCATCATATACCAATAAAACCACATCGATCCATCTTCATATTGTATCAATGACAACTCATTGATCCATCTTCATCATATCAATGACAAATCATTGATCCATCTTCATCTATGCATTCTCATCAAGGACAATACATATTATATTACATAAATCATCAATCAATCAATCATTTTACGTCAATCAATTACTTGACATCAATCAATGACATTAATCAATCGAACCATTGGCATCAATGACAACATGATCCAACATAAATTAGATTTGGATGTCTTCTCAAGGCGTCAACTACCTTATTTTCTTTTATTTTTATGTGTTTTATCTCAAAATCATATTCTCTCAAGAATGATAACCACCTTGCTTGTTGTGCATTGAGATTTTGTTCATAAAATAGGTACTTTAAGGAAATATTGTCTAACATTAATAGGAATTTCCTTCCTATCAAATAATGTCACGACATCTTTAATTCATGCATTATTTTTAATTCGTGACATCCTTATATGGGTCTGTTATTTTTAGTATTGGAGTTGTTGTTAGGAGATGTTTCAATTTTTCAAAATTTTCTTGGCATTTTTCAAACCATATAATTTTTTTCCCTTTCTTTTGTAGGGATGATATGGGATGAGAAATTTTTGAAAACCATTCAATAAACTTCCGATAATAACCTGTTATACCCAAAAATGACTTGATGTCCAAAACATGATTTGGGATTGGGAAGTCCATAATGGATTTTATTTTCTCAGGGTCCAAAGCTATCCCTTCTTTGGAAACTATGTGCCCTAAATATTGAATTTTATCCTTGTAAAAATCACATTTACCAAATTTAGCATCTAGTTTTTGTTCTCTCCATATCTGTAGAACTATTCTTAACTATTCTTAATGCTCTTGTTCATTCTTTGAATAGATTAGTATCTCATTGATAAAGACAATTACAAATTTATTTAAGTATTTACTTAGGATACTATTCATTAGACACATGAATGAGGCTAGGGAATTTGTTAACCCAACAGGTATCACTACAAACTCGTAATGCTCATATCTCATTCTAAAATCTTTTTTGTATATATCTTCATTTTTAATTCTTACTTGATGATATCGTTCTTGTAAATCAATTTTTGAAAAGACTGTTGCTCCACGTACTCGATCGAATAGATCATTGATGCGGGGTAATCATTTTATTAAGTTGTCAATAGTCTATACATAGTCTTAAGATTCCAACTTTCTTCCTGACAAATATTATCGGTTCTCCCCAAGGAGATACACTTGGTCGAATATACTTTTTGTATAACAATTCTTGAAGTTGATATTTTAGTTCATTAAGTTCCAAGATATTCATCTGATATGCAACCTTTGAAGCTGGAACTGCTCCTGGTAATGAGTATATGGAGAATTCTATCTCTCTCTTAGAAGGTAATCAAGGAATTTCTTGAAACACATCTTGAATTCTTGCAACATAGGGATATTTTCTATACCCTTTTTGCTTTCTTGTTTTTCATTATCTATCGCATGAACAACAGATACTTTGCATCCCTTATGAACACATCTTTTAATTTGTAGAGATGAGATCTTACTAATACTAATGGTTCTTGGTATTCCTTTGATATTAATAATGTTACCAATGTAATATTACCTTATATTTTTCTAACCAGTCCATACTGATTAGTACATCATATGACCCTAGTTGCAAAATATTCAAATATGATTGAGTTTTAAAGACATTCATACTAATTTCATATCCCTTGAAAAGGTTTGTATTTTCCTTTTTGTTCCTATAGCAAGTTGTACTAACCATGCCTTTTGAAAATTTTCCTTTCGTAACTTACAAATTTCTACTATATTAGGTGAAACATAACTTAAACTAGCACCTGGATCAATCAAAATAGAAATTGGTTTATTATTCAACATACCTTCTACTTCCACCATGGAAGCTTGATGATATTCTTGTCTGTTCTCCAAGGTTTCTCTAATCTTTGGGGTACTCCTTGCTATTTCACCAACTGTAGTAGCTTCTCGAACCGTACRTATATTGTTGTTTTTCTTTCTGTGAGGACAATCCTTGAAATAATGTGGTTCACCACACTCCCAACATTTTACTCGCTCTTTTTGGGTAGTTTCTTCATTACAAAAATTTGATGGTTTTGCATTTTTATTATGAGATGGGTTATAAAGCTTATTATTTATGTAGTTATTTCTCTGGGGTCCTTTTGCAAAATTCTTATTTAAAATCTTTTCTTCTTTTCTTTGTGGATCAAACCTTTCCACCTTATTTCCCTTCCAATTTTTAGTATTTTCATTTCTGTTTTTATATTGTTCAAAACCTAATTTATCCTTAAGTATAGCTTCTTCTAATGTCTTGGGATTGTCAAATTCAATCCTGTCCTTATATAAGGTAGGTAGGCAATTGAAGAAGCATTGTATCTTTGGTTTTTTATCCACAATATATGGTACATAGAGTAATAATCTTAAAAAATTACTACAAAAATCCTTCATGGTTAAATTTCCCAATTTCAGTTCATAAAATTCTTTATCTTTACTTTCATAGTATTTTTATGATAGATATCATTTTTTAAAATATCTCTTAAAAGTTTTCCAAGTGATTTTACGTACCTTAATATTCTTTACCATTTTTATATCTTACCACCAGATATCTATCTTCTCAGTCATATTATAGATAGCCATTCTTGCTTTAAGTTCACTTGAATAATGATATATATGAAACTATTTTTGCATCCCCGAAAGCCAAGCTTCTGCCTCTTCTCCAGTCTCAATATCACCATTAAATATTGAAGGTTTTATCTTTTTGAATTCTCCCATGATTTCCTTATGGTTCTTATGTTTCTTTTTAGTTATTTGTTCCAATTTGACATTGTCTTCACTTGAAGTTTTAGTTTCGTTAAATACAGATTTTTTCTATGGTTAAATGTTTTCAAATTTCCTAGACTTCTTCTTGTGTAGATCAGTTTTTGAATTACTAGAAAATTGACCTTTATTCTTACTATAATTATGATTACATAACTTGTCCAACAATATTGAATTAATTTCTTCTTTTGTATTTATAATTAATTCTTTATCTTCTTTAATAGTTTTTATTTCATCTCTTAGACCCTATACAGTCTGAATTAATTCTGAATGTATGTTATCCATGCTTTCATTAAAATTAACCCATATATTTCCTTCATCGATATTTCCTTGTTTAGGATTTTCTGGTTCATTTTGATGTGACCCTTCTTCAGGTAGAATAGGTACTTCTGTCATCCTTCCTACAAATCACAATCTTCTTCCTAGTGGTAAGAAGAAATATAAAGATAGTAAATTAGTCTTCGTAGTGGATCTCATCAGGCCGAGTATTGTTCCTAAAGATTTGATACCATTTTGTCACACACCCAATTTTTTTTTCTTTATATATGCCATAACATTAATAGGAACAATATTTCATTATTAAAATATTATTATCAAAACCACTCCTACTCTTGAAGAATTCTATCTTAAAATGTACCAAGTACTTACAATCCTACTGCATAGTCTTAGTGTCATAAATTAAAAACTACGTTACAATTCTTGGTGATGGATTAAATCTTTGTTTGAAACTCTTATTTATACATTTGTGTTAAGGGCCTTCGTAATTCACCCTAAGGGATACCCTTGTCACGACCTTTGTTATTGAAACACAAATTGGTGGCTTGATAGAATTATACACACTTGAAACTTAACCTGAATCTCTGGTTATCGAACAACATAAGTGACAAACTATTAATCATATATATTATTATGCTTGTTTGGTCAATGCTAATCATGCTTGGGGATAATAAAGGAGGGGTGGTTGACAATTAATAATTTTTTGTTTTGAACATACCCTGTGCTCATAATAACATATGTTCCTTTTTCGCTCGTGGAAGTGCTAGTGGAAAAAAACTCCCTTTAACTACACTAGGGTTCAAGATGTAGATAGAGCGAATAACTGTCTAAAATTCAATAGATTCTCTATTCTACCCCAAACACACCAAACCTAATGTAAAGAAACAAAATAAGAGAAGAGATTGGGTAAATATACCTTTGATCCCACATCTGGTGATGATCTCCTCAATCTTGGTAGGTCCAATGACTTCACGTCTCCTCCCAAGGATGACCTACATCCAAATATAGGCAAAAAAATACTACAAGCATGGTATTCTATTCATGAGTTAAGGTTAGATATTAAATGCTAAGTATAAATCAATGGAAACAAACAAAGCATCATCATTTGGGATAGGAAGTTGTGATTCTTTTATTCATCATACAAAGATTACAACTTACAATCTGTGTCAGCCACCATTCTGTGAACCTGATCCGTGCTCCTCTTTACCATGCTCCAAGTGCACCTTGAATGGAATTCTTCTCTCAACCTTCTGATCACCTCAATGGAAGGGAAAGGGTTGAATGGAGGAAGAAGGGGCTGATGAGGAAATGCTGAGGCAATATCTCACAAAAGGCATCAAAATCTTGGGCAAGGAGGGGAAGTGAATTTGGGAAGAGTTTCACTGTTCTTATGCTTGGATGTGAAATTAGACCCCAACACTTCCTTTTGTATGAAAAAAGGATGGTTATTCGATTGGGTGATGGGATATAATAGGTGGATTAATTTGGAAACTTCCAATAGCCCGTGAATTTCAACGAATTCCTTGCAATTTTTTAATTTTTGCAACTTTTGCAAGCATACGCGGGTTGTAATGGTGCATAAATCATATTTACACTAGCTATAGTAGTGAATAAAGCATATGTATGAAGGATGTAATGGTGCAGGACGTGTACATCTTCTAAAAAAATGTTTTTTAAGAAGAACTTCTCCGCAGTGATTTGGAAAAATATGCAAGTAAGAGGGCCAAGGCCATGTATGCATGAGTAGGGAATTTTAGGGATATAACATATGCCCCCTAATGTGTGAGGTCATAAGAGAAACTGATGGCCTAAATACATTACAATATCTTCACCAATGTACGAAATTGAGTGAGCCTAGGGCTAGAGTTCGGGAGGTGCCATCTACAAAAGAATAATTATCTCTGAGGCGGGCATACCCATGCTGAGGATGAACTAAATCATGGTTTCCAATCAAATACACTACATATCCATGCCATATAACTATATAAAGTGTAGCCACGAGAAAGACACATCGGATGTACATCTCAAAATCAGTCGAAGATATACAAGTATAGTATCCATCTTTAGGAAGCTAGTGACACCTGATGGCTAGAGATGAGGACTTCATAGCTTGAGAAACAACTTCAAGATATTCAAAAATCAGGTAGGAGTACAATGTGAGTGTATAACTCACTACCTTGAGGTCTTCGACGGCTCGTCAGGAAAATAAATGAGGATATCGATGATCAGGCAGAGAACTTCGTTGATTTTGACTCTGGACTTGAATGGACTCTCGAGATGGCCGACTCATGAAGGTCAAGATACAAACTATAGAAAGGTAGATGCAGGTTGAGTGAAGCTTCCCTTGTACAAAATCACAAAAGATGATCAAACTTAGGAAGAATGACATTATCATAAGTTCACAATGCAGGAGACAACACAAACTCTCTATGTGTTTGGCAGAGTAACCAAATGAAGGAGGACACAAATCTGTGTAGTGAGAAAAGATTCCTAAGGTCATACTAGATCCCAATGCTTGACAAAAAAATAGAAGGATGTGCTTTGTCCAAGGGAGACTCTCTGTGCTATTGAAAAAATAATATATATTTCTCGTCCCCTCTTTTTGGAATATTTGATTTTTTTTTGTCTTTTTCAATTTTTTAAGAGCTTAAAAAAAGAATAAAAGAATGTTACGTTACAAAGGAGGAACGAGTGTCATAGGCAAGCATACTAGTTCCAAGCGCAAGGAAAATAGTAATTCTCAGAGAAAGAAGACATGTGTAGGAAAAGGACACTCGGGGAAAATTTCTCTATGGGTCAAGGTGTCAGGTCGCAGAGGTAAGAAGTGCTACAAGGCTTGCATATAGGGCATTCTTCAAAGGTTCAATTGAGAGCAACATGGAGCCTACCTTAGGCCAAAGATGTAGAGATGAAAATGAGATTAAACAAACAACAATGAGAGCCCCTTCCATGCAATTTTAACGAGCCTAGAGAAGGGAATATTGGTAGTTTTTTCATGTTTAGAGAGTCTGAAAAAAGGTAAAAGAAGACTCCAGGGAGTACCTTTTTGAGAGATAGTCTAGTCGGTTCAAAAAAGGGTTAAAATTGCACCGAAAGATGTCTATTCAAAACCATTTTAACGAGTGTGACAAAGACAAGATCACTCGACAATATTTTCAATTTTAAGGAGTCTGAAAAGAGCTTAACTATGGTCTCACAACCTTTTTCTAAGTTTAGTCTCCTTATCCCTAAAATGTATAAAAGTTACTGAGGAGAAATCTCCTAGCGAGATGAATCTCTCGAGGCGTACCTTTTTCCGCTATAATATATAGGTTGGAAAAAGGGTTAAACTCATGCCAGTAGATGTTCTTTTGGACTAATTTAACAAGTGTGAAGGAACAAGGTAACTCGATGATCTTTTCAATTTTAGGGAGTTTGAAAAGAGCTTAACTATGGACTCCATGGGGGTTCCTTTTTTGTAAGTAATCTCCAAGGACCTAACAAGGTGATAAACCACAACCAAGGAGAATGTTCATTTTTCAAAGATTTAGTCCCTCAAGCCTAAAAAAGGGTTGAAATTATGCCTGAGAATACTCTTCTAGTGAACCGAAGTCCCTAGAGCATACCTTTGTTCATGAAATTAGCCATCCAAACCGAAAAATGGGTAAACTACCACCATACATATGTGCCTTCAAATTTGAGTTTGGCGAGCATGAAGGGAAACAAGATCGCTCGACAATCTTTTCATTTTTAGAGAGTCTGAAAAGGGATTAAAGAAGTCTCCAGGGGGATACTTTTCTTAGTTTATCTAGAAAAGATCGAAAAGGATAAATACAGTCTTGTCGGATGTTTCTTTCTAAGTTTAAAGAGAGCTTGAAAGACAACAAAGGGTTCTCATTTGGGAGTCTCGAGGGTGAGGCTAAGAATGATGGTGCATCAGACAAATGAGTCTTAATATCATAATCATGATAGGACTAGCAAGGACTCCCGAGCCTAGAGTCATTACTGACAGCATGGATGCCAAAATGCATGAAGGATCTACCTAGGGCATCCATGTAAAGGTAGTCTCTACCACATAATTACGACACTTTTAGAGAAGCAATGAAGGTTCTGTGTCACACTTCAGTGCGATTGATCCTATGGAAAAGAGGAAAAGTCAATGAGATGCAAAAAGTGGAGAAGAAATCCTAACTTATACGCAAAAAGATGGAAAAAATGACTTTTACCAAAGGATATTAAAAAGTGAGCCATCCCTAAAATATATTACCAAAACAAAAGGAAAATAGTATTGGAATGCCCAATAAGAAACTTAGAATCATAATCAAGTGATCACCAAGCCAGGAAAAATGACAAAGGGGGTCAAAAAGTGGAAAAAAAGGCAAAAAATGTCTATAAATAGAAGTTGACAACTTATTTTTACCATTGCAATTTGAAAATTAACCAAAAGAAGAAAAAACCCCTTTTCTAAAAGAGTTGATTCTGGGAGCTTCAATGGACGAAACAAACTTCTACCTGGACCAAGTAAGTTAAAAATCATCCCTCTTTCATTTCCATATTTCATTTATGCATTTATTTTAGTATTTGAGGGGGCGTTCTCTCCTAAACAAAGTGGCCCTGTGTGTACGCGGGCTATCCAAGGACATCCCACATATGTACTTGGGTAGAAAACAATCTACCCATTTACATACACAACTGTGGCCAATACAACCCACGTACACCTTTGCAAACCTGGAAAAAATAAAAATGCAAGTACTAAAATTCCTCCATTTTTCCATGGAACAAGATCTATGTCCACTGGAGGGAGAAGGAGCACGATGACATTGATATTTTGGTTGAAGAGGACCCTACATCCATCACCACACTAAAACAGTGTGGGCTATGGAAGTTCTTCCAGTGTCCGTTTACGAGGGCACAACCCAAATTACTCAATGCTCTTGTAGATTATTAGCACCCGGATGCAGAGGCATTCATGCTAGAGGGTCAATCACTGACCCCCATGGAAGAGGGAATTTACTTCCTAACTGGCCTCTTGAGGAGAGGGGAGACAGTCAATCTAAGGAAATTTCCCTCTTGGCCTTTCAACATTGAGGATTATATCTGGATGTACTGTGAGGACGACACTGAGAAGGTAGGTTCTTAGGTGTCGATGCACAAGATCACTAGTTTTTCTTTGCGAGTGATATTGTTGCTAATTGGGTTGATTAATGGATCCATAGCCATGCATCAGGTATTCTGGGAACACATGCACTATGCCATTAGGTGTCAGGAGGCACATATTTTTTATTGGAGCATGATCATGATGATGTTAATGAAGAGACAACTAAAATAGTGTCGGCGGCCTACCAACAAGAACTTCAGGTTCGATACAATTCTATGTTCCTTTTTGTTTGAGAGGGTACCCAGTCTTAGTCCCAGAGAGATGGTATGGGGCCATGTGGCCAACATTTCTGCCATGATAGGGTGGAGGGAGGACCATAGAGGCCTTCGATGACAAGTTCTTCGACTGGTGGGCACGACAGATTCTGACGGTCAAGGACCACCCTTACGCTGAGGATCCAATTCTCCAGAGATCCAGACATGCCCATGCCTCTTAGAGAGGAGCGAGGTGAGATATGTATTTTTTTTTTTAATGTTATTTAATTTTTAATTGTTTATATATATATATATATATATATAATTTTTTATATGTGTATAGAGTACTGACTCTTGTGTATTTTCTATGTACAAATGCGGGACCAGTGTTCCCAACAGACTTCGCGAGGACTCAATGATGTCCTCGACCAGAGGTAGGACCAACAATAGCCGAAGGAACAACAGTCATAGGGGTACCTCCAACTGGAGAGGCTGAGAGAGTTTTGAGATGAGAGGAGCACAACCTCCTGTGCTCACTCGCACCGTACCCATCGCTGAGATTGAGGATCTCCTATCATCTATGCAGCCTCATGTAGTAGGGGTGCCACAAACATGGGTCCAACTATTCTGGCATTTGGCCAACGCCATTATGCATTATGGCAGGGCCAATAGGCCCCGTGCTTAGATAAGATAGACCTTTGATGTGACGAGGAAACCTTTTTTGCATGTATTTTTGAGGGCATAAGCCCAATGATGTATACTGAACACTATTTTTTGAGGCATTCCCGCCCACCTAAGTACTCATGACACTTTTGATATATATATATATATATACACATATTTTTTGTCTTATGGATTACATATTTTATAAATGTATGTACATGTGTATGTGTGTGATTTTATTTTTATATGTGTGCAACATGCCAATCTAATATTTGATTAGACAGAGTATCTTTCATATGATTAAATATCCTAGGAACATGGATATACGTAATGTAATCGAAAGAAAGTTCTAAGAGACATACCCTAAGGAAACTTTGATGCATAGTGGGATCATAAGAATGGTAAACTCTATTTAATTGGGACACAACCAACTAAGCATATAGATAGACCTAGAGGTGAGAAATTCCATGTGACAAAGCGTCAGGAATCAATTCTATCACTGCACTATACTCAACAACATTGTTTGTAGTGTCGCCTAGACAAATACCTCTGGAAGATAGCAACTCTCCTCTAGGTGTGAAAATCACCCAAGTTGCGGAAGCATGTCTCTGAGTGTGTCGACTAGCTTGATCCGTGAACCCAAAATACACCTTCAATTCACTTGACATCTTCCACAGTGAAAAAGAAGACATAAATAACTACACTTCCACAAAACAATAAAGAAAAAAATGTATAAGAAGCTATACATATGTACTGAAGTCACCCAGGTGACCAAGCTAAGAGTAATAATTCTTGAGGTAGAGCCCATTTCTAGGCTCTACCAAGGCATTTCCTTCAAAAACAACTAGACGATAAGCACCTTTCTTCAAGACCTCTTTCACAATAAACAGTCTAGACCACATGGGTTTGAATTCTCCTACCCCCAATTGATCTTTGTCTTGATCATAGACCAAGACAAGATCACCTTCGGAGAAAATCCGAGGACGAACAAACCAATTGTACGTACACTTGACTCATTTCTTATGAGCCTCATTAGCTGAGGCTGCATCACGACGCTGCTCGAGATATAGTAGGCGTTCCTCAAGCGGTGAAGTGTCCGACAGTAATTCCACTGCCAAATTTAAAGAAGGAATCTAACACTCAATAGATAAGACTGCTTCCAGCCCGTATACGAGTTGAAAAGGTGGAAAACCAGTGGAAGTCTTCACAAACATTCGGTAGGCCCACAACACTGAGTACAACATCAAATTCCAACTTGTCTTGGAAGAATTGATCATCTGCTGAAGAATAGTCTTGAGAGACTTATTCACAACTTCAACCTGACCATTCACTTATGGGTAATAAGGCGACACATTTTCTTTCCTGAACCCGAGATTTGACGTTAACTCAGTCATCATTTTGTTTTGGAAGTGACTTCCATGGTCAGTGACAATCTCCTTCGGGATGCCGAACCTTTCTACTATCTCATTAAAAATGAAAAGAGTCATTGTTTTTCCATCATTGTTAAATGTTGGCATTGATTCGACCCACTTTGTGAAGTAGTCTAATGCTACGATGATGTCACGATGCCCCCTGGATGAAGCCGAGTGACATGTAGTGAAATCAATCCCCCACTTGGTGAAAGGAAAAATAACAATGAAAGGAAACATGGGAGCAGGATGTGCCCACATATTCCGACATAATATCTGATGTGGGTGGCACTTCTTGACCACCTCAACACAATCCTTGATTAACGAGGGCTAGAAGTAACCTGCACGTAGAATATTTTGAGTTGTTTCCAAACCAGAAAAATGACTGCCACATTCTCTAGTGTGACAATCGTTCAAAATGATCTCTTCTTCTTCATGGATAAGGCATCAACGAAGAATGCAATCCATGCCTCGACAATACAAAGTGTCATCGAGTATAATATAGTTTCATGCTTGATGGAGAATTCGTCGACGCTCATCATGGGAAGAAGAAGCAGGGTACTTCAAAGTCTGGATTTAGACTAGTATATATCCATACTAGGGGTCCAAATATGCAATTAGAAAAATATCTCCCTTGATAGGCAATTCTTTGGGCATTATATCACTATAATCGATCGGAAGTTCCGAAATGAGTTCGGAGAAGACAAATGAATTTTTGGATTTCGCAGAAACAAAATCCAAGTCAAACTCCTGGAGGATTACAATCCATCTACTAATATTTCTTCCAATGACCCATCATGTTAACATGTACTGAAAAGGGTTCACAATGGTAATGAAAATGGTCTTGCGAAGCAAAATGTAGTGACGAAACCCTTGGACAACATGAACTTCCACTAAAGCAAGCTTCTCAATGTGAGAATAATTGAGTTCCGGCCCAACCAGGCCTTGGATAAGGTAGTATATAATGTGCTCTTCAAGTAGATCATATTCTTGAACCAAGACCATGCTGATGGTCAACTCTACATCAGCCAAGCACAACAAGAAATCTCTATTATAATCGAGAGGCCGAAGCAGAGGGGAAGACATCAAGGAGCATTTCAATGCTTCAAAGCAGTGTTGAGAAGCTTCATCCCAATAGAATGGGACTCCCTTTTTCAAGAGACACATAAACCCTTTAGTGATCTTGTCATAATTCGTGACAAAATGATGAAGAAAGTTTTCTTTCCCCTGTAAGATCTGAAGCTAGGGTATCGTGCATAGGGGAGGCAATTGAACTATCGCCTCAACCTTAAGAGGATCGACCATGATCCCTGTTGTCGAAACAATAAAACCTAAGAGACGAACTAACGTCATGCATAAACTTCACTTGTTAGGATTCAAGTAAATACGATAGTAGCAAGATCATTCAAATATTAGTCGAAGATGAGTGGGATGATCGGATCTCTTGTGAGAGCGTGATACTAGATCATCAAGATATGCCTCGACTATGTGTCTAAGGTCATGAAAAGAAAATGAAATGGCCTGTTGAAAGGTGGCTCCATCATTATTCAGGCCAAAAGGCATCTTACAATACATGAATGTGCCACAAGGACAAATAAAAGTTGTTTTATGTTGGTCCTCGGGTTTGATTTGAATATGATTGTATCCCGAGAAACCATCCATGAATGAAAATACCTCACAGCCTATGCATTCATCTACAATTTGATCAATGAATGGGATGGGAAAGTTGTCTTTCAGACATGCCTTACGCAAATCAAGGAATTCCATCCACATGCGAATCATACCTTGTTTCTTGTTAACCAAAACTAAGTTTGACACATATTCTGTCAACTGTACGGGCTAGATAAAACCAACTTTGAGAAGTTTTTCTACTTCTACCTTAATTGATGCCACTTTTCGAGGATTTACTAGAAAAATCTTATGTCATATTGTTTTCGCATCATGATAAGTCATAATTTCATGCTCGATAATTCATGGGCCAATGCCTGGAATTTCCTCATAAGACCAGGCAAAAACGTCGTAGAATTCCTTGAATAACTCAGTGTAAGTACAAATATCTTCAGGGGAGCAGTCCGCTCAGACGAAAAAAATCTCCACAATGCTAGGGGTTTTGGAGATATCAACTGGAATCATTGTAGCTATACTTTCTATGTTACCCTTAGTGTAAACTATGTGCATAGCCATAGGATTGATAGGACAAGAACTATCTCCATTCACAGTTGAAACAAATTCTCCCACCTCTATTCTCCTTAATTCGGGAAGGAAGTAAGATCTATGATGAAGATCATCCCAAGGTCTGTCGAGACCAGTCAATGCCTCGAGAATCACCTCGTTAGAGGGAAAGACCAGGTCTAAAGGATATTGAGTGGTAAGAGAACCCTGAGCCCAAATAGGCTCAAGAACTAGATCTAACTTCTGTGGGGGAGTCAGATCGGGGTTGGCTAAATTTTGCTGGAAAATGTTGTATGCAACCTAAGTCACGGACAAGGTCATGGCCATGCCAGAATTCCCTATCCCTTCTATTGAGGCCAGTGGGGAAGGTAGAGTCCATAGATCGTTAATGTAGCTCATTCAAAATGACGACACTTGTAGAATTGCATCCCTAGGCTGTGTTAGCACCATCATTTTTTTCGTTAGAGTCGGTCTTAGTCGATTTAGAGTTTGTGTGTCAAAGCGTGTGAGGTCAGATACCAAAGATAAAATGGGTCAAAGTCAGCAAGTGGTCGATTGGCCCTTGGATTCGGGAAGGGAAGTCAGAACCAAAACATGTGTAAGGGATAAAGGTATTTTCCCAAAGACTCAGGTCCTATCAGAGAAGAAGGTATTATGTGCCTAAAGTCGAGGAAAGTGGTTAAATAGAAGTCACTTTGGAGGATGAAGTGACCATCATCATCTCATTATGAAGCCTAAGAGAATGAAAAATCACGAGCTCGTATCACATATTCCCTACAACTTTTATCAGTTGTACTTTGCACTCTCCAAAGTGTACCCATCGTGCGGATGCACTGCAAAAATATCCAAGCTCACTCTAAAACATCCAGTCACCATGAATTCATTGTCCCCCAGCACGTTCCCATCTTTGTCCCACCTGATTATAAATTCGGAGTGCTCTACATGCATTCTAATCATCAGTCAAGTCTACGCATCACCTGTAATTTTTCTTGCAGACCTAGGTCAATTGAGATTACAGCCTTTGGTCCACACAAAATCCATTTCACATAGGACCGATACGCGTTGCGCCCTGATGACATCCCAGAGCATAAGAAAAGGTGCTCGAAGTGGTAGGAATGTTCGGCCTGAGCCTCAAATCTTGATGTTTATCAACGAAGATCCGGAGGGTAGGACGTCTTTTGAGCAGGTCGTATGCATTTCCTTTTGTAGAAAAATCCAAGCTTTCAACACGAAACTAGCAGAGCAGTTTGCACTCAGGTTCGATGGGTCTCGTGTGGTAATTTCACGTGTTTCTTTCCAAGTGAGAGAGGAAAATCTGTCATCCACGACAAATATCCCTTCACGCGGTGAGAGGTGGTTTAAAGGCATGCCTTTGGACACGTAGTGTTACAAAGACTTCATCAAGAGAGACTGCTTAGGTGGGAAGGTTGAAATGGACACTCCAAGAAGATATTTGCAGGGCCCTTTTCAGGAAATCACGAAGGTGATTAAGAAATCTTTCACTTGTGAAGGAAGTTTTGACAGAATATATTCGCACCACATTAGATTTTTGATGCACTTCATAGGGAGGAGACCATTAAATCTTCCCTTTTTCTTACACCAAAGTCTCTGAGAAATGGCGCACAATGCCCAAGCTGAAACAACCCAGCCGAAGAGGAAAATATCACACATTGCACTAATTAAATTGTTGTTGGTGGAGGAGTTAGGGAGACTGGGAAATAACTGGGATTTGTTTCTACTTGTAGTAGGCATCCCCAAGGATCCAACTGTTGTGGGGTTTTTCTACCCTACAGACTAGCAAGCTAGGGCTTTAAACTTGCATGCAGATCATGACCCTTCAAGAATAACTTTTAACCTCCTACCCAAACCTATAACCCTTTTTCTCAGGCAAACATGGGAAGAATCAACTAACCTTTTTATCGACGGTTGAAGTAGATCCTGCATTGAGTTTTTATCTCCTTGCTGCTGCTGCTCCTTCCACAAAGCGATCCTGCAATCAAGACAAAACTACGCATGCATGCTACTGATCTACTAGAGGGTTAAAGATAAAACATAAATCAAATAAAACATATGAGACTCATGTATTCGGGACGGGAAAAGTATCTTTTTCATTAATCTCAATATGAATCAACTTACAATGATTTTAGAGACCGGCCACCGTTCCTTGATCTTGATCCTGGGCTCCTCCTCTTCTTTTGTCCTCCAACTACTTATGCTTGAATTTCTCCTAAAGCTTGAGGCAAGGCTAAAGGGTTGGGACAAAATGGACTTGGAAATTTGGCAGAGTTTCTTTGCTATGATTTTTCCTTCTTTGAATAGTACCCCTACCCCTCCTTTTATAGGCTAGAAGGAGCTAGGGTTTTAGGCGAACTCTCGGCCATGCATGGCTGGGAGTTCCAGTTAACTGACAAAAATATTTTCGTCTCGGTGGAAACTTTCCTGATTTTTTGCTTTGTTAGGTAAACGCGGGCTGTAGTGGACTAGCCCGCTGTCCACTGCGTGCAGTAGAAGGCCAGCAAGCGGTCCACCGCACCCAGTGATAGGTTAGGGCGCGGGTTGCTTGATTCAAGTGGTTTTTCAAGGTTTTATTCAGCATGGCTTTGGCAAGGAAGAGACATGATTTGGCCTGATGCCAGGTAAGCCTGTGTGGTGCATTTTAGGGTTATAACAGATGCCCCCTAATGTGTGAGGTCAGAAGAGCATCTGATGGCCGAAATACATTACCAATTCTTTACCACTCTGTACTGATATGCTGAATGAGTGAGCCCAGGAATCAGGAATCGGGAAGTGCCGTCTGCAAAAAATATCAAATGTCTCACCGAGGCGAGCATACCCATTCTCGGGATAAATCAGAACCATGGCTACCAATCAAATACACTGTAGATCCATGTCAAATCACTATAGAGAGTAGCCGCGAACAATACACAATGGAGCTACATCTTGAAATTAGAAAGATATACAAAGAAAGTATCCATCTCTCAGAAGCTGATTCGGCCTGATGGCTATACTTCAGAGCTCGAGCAACAACTTCAAAATCTTCTAAACTCGGGTAGGAGTGTAATATGAGTGTACGACTGCACTACCCAGAGGTCTTCGACGGCTCATCGGTTGTGGACTTGATAATCTTGATGATCAGACTGAAGGCTTCAGTGATTTCGAACAAAGACTTGATTGGACGTTCAGGATGGTCGGGTATGCGGACAAGAGACATATTGCAGAGTGGCCGACTCAGGATAAGTAACAAACTTCCCTTGGACAATAGCACGACAAGTGGTAAGACTCAGGCATCATATCTGTTAATCATAAGTCTACGAAGCAGGAGGCAACACAAACTCTCCATATGTTTGGAAGAGTAACCAAATGGTGGAGGACACAACTCTATAACGAGAAAAGCTTCCTAAGGTCGTACTACATCCCATAGTCTGATGAATCAAACGGACAGATGTGATTTATCCAAGGGCGACTCATAATGCTACCAACAAAGAAAATACTTTTCCCATCCTCTTTTTGGGGTATATTTGATTTTTTTTTTTCTTTTTGTTGATTTGGAAAAAGAATAAAGGAATATTACGTTACAAGGGAGGAACAAGTATCGCAAACATACAAGCTCAAGGCACAAGGACAAGACTGATGTTCTAGGAAATGACACTCGGGAAAAATCCTCCTGTGGCCAAAAGTGTTAAGACGCGAAAGAACATTGTTACTAGGCTAATGGGTAAAGGATGCAAATGCGGTTGATAGAACACACAATGGTAACGTCCTTCGATGTAAGTTTAACGAGCCCAGAGAAGGGAAGCTCGGTGTTTTTCATATTTAGAGAGTCTGAAAAAACATAAAAGGAAACTCCATTGGGGTACCTTTTTCGTCAATATTCTAGTCGGTTCAAAAATGGGGTAAACTAGCACCGACTAGACGTCAATTCAAAACCATTTTAACGAGTGTGACAAGGACAAGATCACTCGGCTATTTTTTCAATTTTAAGGAGTCTGAAAAAATATTAACTATGGACTCCGTCAGGAATATTCTTCTGGACCGTTTTGACGAGTGTGAAGGAATAAGGTCACTCGACAATCTTTTCAATTTTAGGGAGTCTGAAAAGAGCTTAACTATGGACTCCGGGGGGGGTTTCTTTTTCGTAAATTTAGTCCCTCAGGCCCGAAAAAGGAATAAAATTATACCTGAGGATACTCTTCTAAAGAATTGGAATTCGATA
>JASDQU010739986.1:141926-153483 GCA_032191745.1 Picea mariana
GAAGAAACTCAATAAATGCACCATACTCGACGACATTATTTGTGGTGTCACCTAATCATATACCTTCGGAAGATAACAACTGACCCTGAGGTGTAAAGATTACCCAAGCTGCGGAGGCAAGCCTCCGCGTGTGTCGACTAGTACCGTCTGCATACCCAATGAACACCTCAGAATCACTTGACATCTGCCATATTGACGAAAGATAACATCAATGACACGTCCATAACACTTTAAAAGAAACTTAAAAAGTAATAGTACAAAGACTATACATATGTTACAAAAGGTTACCTACAGTGACCTGTCTATGAGTAATACTTCTTGAGGTAAAGCCCATTTCTAGGCTCCACCAAAGCATTCCCTTCAAAATCAACCAAATGATAAGTGCCCTTTTTTAATACCTCTTTTATAATGAAGGGTCCGAACCACATGGGTTTAAACTTTCCTGCCCCCATGGGGTCCTTGTCTTGGTCATAGACCAAGACAAGGTCACCTTTAGAGAAAATCCGAGGATGAATGGACCTATCATATTGACACTTGACCTTATGTTTGTGAGCCTCGTTGGCCAGGGCCGCATCGTAACGCTGCTCATAAATCTGCTCAAGGTGTACTAACCTTTCTTCAAGCAGAGAAGTATCTGGCAATAACTGTACTGCCAATTTTAGAGATGGGATTTGACATTCGATTGGCAAGACTACCTCCAGCCCATAAACGAGTTGAAAAGGTGAGAAACTGGTTGCAGTCTTAACAGATGTTCGGTAAGCCCATAATGCCGAGTATAACATCAAATGCCAATTTGACTTGGCTGAGTTGATAGTTCGCTATAGAATAGTCTTAAGAGTTTTGTTTATAGCTTCCACCTGCCCATTGGCTTAGGGGTAGTAAGGTGATGAATGTTCTTGCCGTAACCCAAGCTTCGATGTTAATTTGGTCATCATTTGGTTCTGAAAGTGACTGCCATGGTCAGTGACAATCTCTCTCGGGATGCCGAACATTGCTATGATCTGGTTGAATAAGAAGAGAGCTGTAGTCTCTCCATCATCTTTAAACATTGGCATAGCTTCGACCCACTTAGTGAAGTAGTCGACAGCTACGATGATATAATGGTGCCCCCTTGTTGACGGGGGGTTTCATGTAGTGTAATCGATCCCCCACTTAGTGAAGGGACCAACTGTGATGATAGGAAACATAGGGGCGGGATGTGCCCTCATATTCCGAGAGAAGATTTGGCACGGATGGCACTTCTTGACCGATTTGATACAATCTTTGATAAGTGTGGGCCAGAAGTAACCTTCTCGTAGAATATTTTGGGCTGTTTCCAACCCAGATAAATGAGTGCCACAAGCTTCAGTATGGCAATCGTTGAGCACTATGATGGCCTCCTCATGAGTGAGACATCGACGCAAGATGCAGTCTACACTTCTCCGATACAACGTATCATCGAGTATGAGATAATTCTTAGCTTGATGGCGTATCCACCGACGCTCGTCATGAGAAGCAGAGGTGGGGCACTTCAAAGTCTAGAGATATACAAGTATATCTCTGTACCAGGGGTCTGAAGATGCAATCAAAAACATATCCCCCCGGATAGGCGATTCCTCAGGCACAATGTCACCTGACTCAACTGGAAGTTCTGAAATAATCTCTGCGAAGACCAATGACTTCATGGACTTTGCTGAAATGAAGTCTAAGTCAAATTCTTGGAGGATGACTATCCATCTACTGATTTTTTTGCCTATAACTCGTCGTGTCAACATGTACTAGAATGGATTCATGATAACAATGACGGTGGTCTTGCGAAATAAAACATAGTGACAGAACCATTGAACAACATGAACTTCTACCAACACAAGTTTTTTGATATGAGAATAATTGAGTTCCAGTCCTACGAGGCCTCGGCTCAGGTAATAGATCATGTGTTCTGAAAACAAATCGTCTTCTTGAACTAAAACCATGCCTATGATTGACTTTGTGGCAGCCAGATATAATAAGAAATCTTTGTTATAGTTAGGTGGCCGTAGCAGAGGTGCGGTTGTGAGGGCGTGTTTTAATGCGTCGAAAGAGCATTGAGCGGCTTCATCCAAGAAAAAAGGAATGTCTTTCTTTAGTAAATGCATAAATCCCTTGGTGTTTTCGGCATAGTTGGCGATGAAGCATCGTAAGAAGTTCACCTTGCCTTGTAGACTCTGAAGTTGTAAGATTGTGCATCGGGGGGGGAAACTGGATTATTGCCTCCACCTTAAGAGGATCGACCATGATCCTTATTGTTGATACGATGAAACCTAACAAACGTCTTGACGTTACATAGAAGCTGCACTTGTTTGGATTCAAGGGAATTTTGAAGTAGCGACAACGTTCGAAGATTAGATTAAGGTGCATGGGATGATCCGTTCACTTGCAAAAGCATGATGCTAAATCATATAAATAGGCCTCGACTATATATTTGAGGTCATGAAAAGAAAAAGACATGGCCCGCTGGAATGTGGATCCAACATTTTTAAGGCCAAAAGGCATCTTACGATATGCGAATGTACCCCACGGACAAATGAATGTCGTTTTGTGTTGGTCCTCAGGTTTGATTTGGATTTGATTATATCCTGAAAAACCATCCATGAACGAAAAGGCTTCACAACCGGCACATTCATCAATGATCTGGTCAATGAATGGTGTTGGAAAATTATCTTTGGGACATGCCTTATTCAAATCACGAAAATCGGTACATACACGAATCGTGCCTTGTTTTTTATTGACCGGCACAGGGTTTGACACCCATTGAGTCAAATGGATAGGATAAATAAAACCTGCCTTTAGCAATTTTTCAACCTCAATCTTGATGGTTGCTGCTTTCTTAGGATTGACTGGATGAAGTTTTTGTCGAACAGGCCTTACATCAGGATACGTTGTGATTTCATGTTCAATTATTTTTGGATCGATACCTGGCATTTCCTCATAAGACCAGGAAAAAACATCGCGGAATTCTTTGAAAAGATCCATGTAAATTTGAATCTCTCAAGGGGAGCAATTCGCTCCGATGAAGACATTCTCCACAATGCCAGGGTTTCGGGAGATGTTGATGGGTATAGTTTCAGCAATAGTTGCCATATTCCCCTCAGCATAAATTTCCTGTGTAGCTAAGAGATTAATAGGACATGGCTGATCTCCCGTCATGGTAACGGTGAATTCTCCTGCTTCGATTCGGCTTAACTCTGAGAGAAAGTATGATCTGTGATGAATATCTTCCCAAGGTTTGTTCAGACTAGTCATTGCTTCGATTATTGCTTCATTATAAGGAAATACTAAGTCTAACGAATCGACGTTAGCGAGAGAACCCTGAGCCCAAATAGGCTCTAGAAGTGGATCTAACTCTGGTGCAGGAGTCAGATCAGGGTTAGCTGAAGCTTGCTGGACTAAAGAGTACGCTACCTCAGTGACAGACAAGGGCATGGACATGCTGGGGTGCCCTGTCTCATCCATTGTGGCAGATGGGGAAGGAAGAGTCCAAGGATCCTCAAAGTAAGTCGTGCGGAACGATGAAACTTGAAAAATATCAACCTTATGGTGATTAGATATAAATTTGACATCGTCATGAGGAGGTGGGTAATCGAAGGTACCCATCAAGGACGGGCACAAACCAACTCCTACGTTAACGACACCTGGTTGAGGATTATAAATCATGGGGATAGTGGATGCACCTAAAGCTGGGTCAAGTCTAGAGAAATATAGTTGATCAATGGTCACTATCTGACCCTCATGTGGAAACAAAAAGACTCGAAAAACTGTAGCAACCATAGCTTGCATAGCATAAGTCCAACTCCGTCCTAACAAGAGGTTATAGTCGAGGGGAGCATCGACTACCTCTACTTCGACACACACGATTTTCCCTCCTAACTGCACAGGGAAAGAAGGAATGATGCCATGTGGTTGGAAATAATGACCGTCGAAATCAGTGAGGAGAGTAGGTGATGGAGACAAAGCAGTCTGGCTAATGGCCTTCCAACATGCTAATGACATAAATCATGTCGAGGCACCCTTGTCGACCACCGTGCGAAAGATATTCTGTGTAAAATTTTTCGTGGGATGAGCCACTACTATCTGAAATTCTACGTGGTAAGGCAGATGAGGTTTTAAGTTGGTTTTATCTAACATGATGGTACCCAGATTACAAGTCTCAGTAGAGCCCAAAGCGGTTAACAAGGCTTTCCTCTGAGCAGGGCAGCTTTGGAGGACCTCCAAAGCAGACATCGCACAAGGGGTTTGTGATAAATCCTCCACCACAGAGTAATTCTGGGTGGCCCTTGCGTTGGGGTTGTGAGAAGCTTTTTTACATGAACCCTTTGGAATGCGTGTCATTGTTTCTCCCAACGTCCTCTTGATCTGTAGAGGAAGAGATAGGAGATCAACTTATTTACCCTTCTCAGAAGTGCTTGGTTTACTATAGTCGTGTGCTCTAGTCGTTATGAAAGCATCACCCCTAACCATATATACGTTCGTGGATGAGGGATTGTTTGGAGGAGGGAAGGTTTCTTGGCTGCCCCCTTCTGTGCTTGTAGAGGCTTGAGTTAAATTTTGCCCATGTTGAAAGGGATTAGTCAGCACTGCCTATTGTTGCTGTGTGACAAAATTTTGGGCCTTTGCAAGTCGAGGAAAAAGATGGGTCGGGTGGTCTTATGCACACAAGTTGCATGGATACCTTGCCTTCCGTTTTTCCATGGTGTCCCCGACAGCATTATCAGTGGGTTTTTTATCCCCCTTACCCTTCTTTCGTTGTTTTTTCTTCCCTTCAGGCTACTGGGTGGCCCTTGGGTTAGTCGACTGCATGGAGTGTACTTTCGACGTTTGGGTAGGGGGAGCAGCCAAAGCAGTAGTTTGGTTGGATGCTGTGTGTTGTATGGATAACTGTTGCAACTATTTTGTCAATTGCTCGAAGGGCTTGGTTTGTGCGGAACCAACAATACCATAGGCATGTGGTCCAACTCTCTGTCTAGTTTTATCCAGTATCGAACGTGGTGCATCTGGCAAGATGTTGTATAATAAACCAGACTGAGAATAGATGAGCTCAAACTGTTGAGCCCTCATGATGGCATCTTCTTCGGAGAAAACTCCGAAAGTTGGGATGTGTTTGGATAACTGTGGGACCAAAGACTTAAGGAACCACTCAAGCAAGAATGCTGGTGGGACTAGTACTTTGATTAGACTCTTCCGACGTCTCCATTCTCGGATATGATCAGAGATATGGTCCGTTGTTGTCTATTCAAAATTGATGAGCAACTCTGTGCCAGCGTCATATCTCATAGGTAACTAGAAATGGTTAAGGAAGGCCATCGCCAGTTCACCAAAAGAAGAGTATCTTGAGCGATCGAGCTCGATGTACCATTTTGTGGCACTCCCGATAAGAGTATGTTGAAACAATCGCAACTGTACAGAGTCATCTTTCAATGAGTTAGATGAACACCAAATATGAAAGGTAGTCACATGATCACCTGGATCTTCATTAGGCTTGGCCTCGAACTTTAGAATGTCCGAAGGCAACTTCGTTGGCATAGGAGGCCAACGTGGATTGTGAAAAATAGGATCATTTAACAACCTTGTCAAATCTAGCAAGTGTAACGTTGCCAAGAATGGTAGTTTGGGTTGCTGCTGATAACCTGGGAAAAAGGGTCCTGGAGTTTGACTGGCACCAGGTTGCTAGGAAAAGTTTGTCTACTGGCCCGAATTCTGGTAGAAACCATGGCCCTAACCAGCGTAAGGATTTTTCATCTGTGGAGACATCATCGGATGATTTCCCATAAAGGACATAGAGTGTTGGGCATGCATCGTGTTCGAAGGACTTTGGGAAGGATTACCCCATGCCGATCCTGATGGGAGAGGCATAGTAGTCTGTCCAGGGTTCGATTGACTATGGAAAGAATTACCCTAGAATGACATTCCAGAGGAGGAAACGGATCCTTGTCCTGAGTTCCAAGGTCCTGCTATATGTGTCCCCTGTGCAGGGATAGTACCCTGCGTAGGAGTAGATTGTCCAAAAATGGGAGTACCCCCAGACGGGAAAGAGGTTGATGAGAAAGTGTTGTTACCAAATGTCCCATTCCAAGAAAATGGTGTCAAACCTACCAGCATACTGTGCGCAGGTGTTCCTTGACTCCCTGCTCCAAATAAACTAGTGTGTGTAGGTTGCCCGGCAGACTGCTGATGCAGACCACCAAGTGAAGGGGAAGAAGGAGGGATATGACCTCCTACGTAAGGAAAAGCGTTAAAAGGGACAGGAGTGCCCCCAAGTTGACCTTGTAGAGGAGCGTTAGAGCTCCCTGCCCCCAGACCCAAAGTCTGTAAAGTGGAGTAGGTTAGTGTAGGACTTGTACCTGAACTAGGCATACTGTATGAGAACGGAGGGCCTGTCGCACTAGGTGTGAAGGGGGTGATGGCCGCCGCCATATATGGGTTCGGTCCACTGTGTGACGTAGTTGCGACTGAGACCATGGTGGCTCAGATCGAAGACGGTAAGTTAGGAGATGACTCTCCTGTGGTAGCAATTGTGGTGGAAATTGAAGAATTCCTAGAAGAAGTAACAGTGTTTGTTTCCATAGCTTTGTGAGACACTGTCTGGCATTTGTGAAATTGGATTGGTACAATAAACGATGCCAATATATTAGTGGTTGGGGTTTCAACCGAGCCAAGATTTGCAGTTGATTCCTCCGGGAGTTGTTCGGGCACAAAGGTTTGTAACCCGGTCACTTCAAAAGACCCTTGTTGGTCTAGCTTCCGCCTTAATGGTGGCGGGGGTGGCTCCAGTGTAACCGGTGGTAGGCCAAGAAGCCTTCATGACCGGCGGAGCTCGGGATCCTCCACTATGTGAGAAGATTCAAGACACGCTAAGGTATTCTAAACGTTCAAAAGTAACACACACTAAAAATAATCCCCTAAGAGATAAGTCAAGCAATCACTAAACTATTTGGAAGAACAGTTACAACAACCAACACTAGAGAAACTTACCGGTGCAAGTGAAACTCGAACATGGAAGCACCCTCTAGGTATAATCTGCAAAGAATGGCCCAATTTCTATCCTAGGTACTGTGGTATACCCCCGCAGTCACCTGTGTATGCCCCTAAAAAGATTGGCAACTAGGTTGCCAGCACGCGAACAGTCACAAGGCGGGTACAGTCGAAAGTCGGGTAGACCACAATGAGCAGGGTATCAAGCCCGAAACCTGTCAAGGGTATTGAGAGCAAAAGGTCTGGAAGACAACTGAGGACCTCGAATGGATTTGAGACCCACGAAGCCCCATGACAAATGCAAATGATGGAATCCCAAAACAAGCCCTCGATATGTGTTCTCCACTACGATTGGTCCGGCTTTGGAGGGGTTATCTCCGCTACCTTTCCGCACTCGACCTCGTGTTTATCCCCTGTGTTAGAGGGGGGTTTTGGATAACTTCCATGAAACCGGACTTAGACACTCCCTATCTCAGACTCTAATGTTTGGTTTTGAATGGCATTGAAGAGTTTCCTCTCCAACTTAATTCAAGGCCCTAGTCCTGAACTAGTTTGTGAACCCTACAAACATAAAAGTCTAGTAGATTTTAAAATTAGCGTTTCTTTTATGGATTTATCTTACATCAAGAGGTATGGGGGTGAAACTGATGATGTGTAAAGATGAAAGCAAAAATGAATGAAAAAGCTGGAAACAAAAAACTTTTACTAAATGCAAAATTTCAACAACTTTTCACAAAGAAAGATTTCTTTTTTTAATTTTTCTAAGATTTTATACAACAAACTTAAAGGAATTTCGCTCGACTACGAGCTACTTATGATTTAAGTGAATTTCAAAAACTTACAAAACAAAAGACTTTTCCCTAGCTAATGATGCAGAAACACACCTTTCAACCAAAGAAGAAAATGAAAAGAGAGATTTATTTATTTATTTAAGTGCTAGTAAAGCAACAAAGGGAAAATACCGACAAGCAAAAAACCAAGAAAAAAAAATTCTTTCTTAAAGAACAGATCACAAAGAATCAGAGTAAAGAATCACATAATGACAATAAAAAAAAAACAAAGACTCTCACGCTTGTCTAAAAACCATAATTTTTATTTTTTATTTTTTATTTTTTATTTTTTGTCAACTATTAACTGAGAAAAAACAGGCTAAGGGTAAGATGACCTAACCTACTGACTGTTCAAACCTAGACTCAAACACTTGAGAGGAATACTTCTTATCAAAGGAGGGGATGACTGCCCCACCCTGAACAAAAAGTAGCTTGTCCAAGCACACGACTGTCACTAAAACAACACACATGAAAACATGTGCTGAACAGAGACAGAAAGCGTGTACACGTGGGCTGACCTTGTATAGGCCGCGTGTATATCTAAATTCTAAGGAAAAATATGAAAATAGGCAGTCCAGACCAGGAAGAGGCCTCTGGTATTGATAACCAGGGTCCCTTGAAGGCTTGGATTCTCTTTCTAACATAAAAGACAAATAATGTAAGGAATAATAAGGCGAAAAAAGGTAATCTGAGATAGGACTGTGAACCAGCAAGACTCAGACAAGATTCCAGAAAACCCCCTGAGAATGTGTAATTCTGACAAGGAAGAGAAGAACTGCTTCTAAGGTTCTCTGAACTCCTACACGTTACTGCTATCTCTACAGCTAGCGTTCACACGCGGGCTGTCAGAGGATAGGGCATGGGTACATGCGTGCAGGCCTTCTGCAAGCCACGTGTACCTCTGTGTGTCCCGAAAACTACAGTCAAGAAAAAGTCAGAGAAAGGTGGTATGGAAAACCAGACTCCCTGCTAGCTCAGACCTTACAGAAAAAGACAGGCAAAGAAAAAATAAAAAACCTAATCTTTAAACTACCCAAAAACTTAAATAAATCCAAGAACCCTAAAGAGTATTATCCCCAGTATGGTCGCCAATTTTGTTGTTGGGAAAAACACCCTACGGACTAGCAAACTAGGGTCAGACTTGCATGCATATTTTGAGCAAATAGAAACTACCTTTTTTACCTACAACCCAAGATTTAAACCCCCTTTTTCACAGTAAATGCATGGAAAAGGACCACCAACCTTATTACCGGCGTTCGATGTAGATCCTCCATTTCTCTTCGATTACTTGCTTACGCCGTTCCTTCCACAGATGAACTGCACTCAAAACAAACAACAACTATGCATGCATGCTACTTCTATACTCAAGGGTTAGAAATAAAGCATGAATTAATCAAACCATAGACAATTCATGCATTGGGATGGGAAAAGTATTCTTTTTATTACTAAAAGTGAATCAACTTATAAAAAAGATGAGACTGACCACCGCTCCTTGAACCTGATCCTAGGCTCCTCTTCTTCTGTCCTTCAACTGCTTTGCGTTAAATCTCCTTTGGCATGAGGATAGGCTAAAGGGTTGGGACAATGAATTACATAAATGGGCAGAGTTTCTTCGCTATATTTTTTCCTCCTCCAAATGGTACCCCTACCCCTTTTTTTATAGGCTATAAGGAGATAGGGTTTTGGATGAACCCTCGGCCATGCATGGCCAGGAGTTTCAGTTAACTGATCCATATATTTTTGTTTCGTCGACAACTTTCCTTTTTTCGTGCTTTGTTAGGTACACGCGGACTGTTGTGAGTCAGCCAGCGTGCACACACGTGCAGTAATGGGTTAGGGCATGTGGGCCTTGACACAAGAGGATTTTCAAAGAGTTGTTCAACAGAGTTTTGGCAAAGAAGGGATATGAATTGACCTGATGCCAGGTAAGCATGTGTGGTGCAATTTAGGGTTATAACATAAGTTAACTCTGAATTCATCCCTAGTGGTGCTCCGAGTTGCTTCATGTGTTTTTCTCTCGCCACACACAGTGATTTTTAACTGAAGACTGTTTCTCATTTAGCCTTTATCCTCTCGAGTTCATTCAGTGAGTCATTCGTTCCTGTTGTTTCCTTAAATCGACTCCATAGACCAAGGTCTTACTTTGTTTCACCAATAAAACCAGAAATATTGTTTAAAAGTGTTAAATATAGCCCAAAGTTTAAAGTATATCCTATACAGAGATGAATTCTTAAGAGAGATCCCTCTCTAGGTATGAAAGGCTAGTTTTGGGCCTCAAATTCATTTTGTAGATTGCCTCTGTCATTCGTTTCCTCATCCGAATGAAGTTTACAGAGTGATAACATTCTGGCATCGTTGTCGGGGACAAAATTGAATAAATTTTCCCTGGGAGAACGAATAAAGATATATTTTTGACCCCTGAGGGTAACAATTGGGAAACCATCTGTATTAGATGAAGACCTTTACCCTGGCAAATCTAGTGAAAAAGACCAGTGCCACGTAGTAGTGCCATACATAAAACCTGGCTCCGAAGACCATTTATACCAGAGCCAATCCTGACCCCAACATTGTAGAGCCTGTGTATGATCCCGAGATACTTCTGCACAGGGTAAGGGAGCATGCACAAGACCCATTCTATTACTTAGAAAGAAATCTATCCTTTCCCAAGGACAGGGCTCAAAGCATTGGTGACCTTGAGTTTGACACTTTGTTCAAATAGACTTTGTTGAGGTCTAAATCAAAAACCAACTTGGACCATATAGTTTTTGATGAGGAAATATTTCGATCTCTAATCCCACAAGATGAAAAATCCCGTTCATAAAATCCCTCAAATGCTGAACACCCCTAGGAAAATGGCTGCCAGGTTCGCTGACGTTTTTCTACTTGCCCAACTGCATGATTTTCCATAGAACTACAACTAGAGGATCAAGCTCTATGACACTAAAGGAAATGTTTCATCCCAAAAGCATTTGGATTGGTTCAACGATTTCGTCGACCTAGAAGAGGTAGACTATGCAGACTCAGAAATGAGGTTGTTCGCATAGAGTTTGTCAGGGGAGGTGAGAAAGTGGTTCAAATCCCTCCCAGAAGCCAGCATTCAAGACTTTGCTACATTTGAAACGTCTTTCATTACTATATTGGGAGACAAAAAGAATCCTTTGAAGCTGCTGACACAATATTAAAATATGAAAAGTGTTGGGTATGTGTTATATTCTTTGCATGTTTGTGTGTGTGTGGGCATGTCAAATATGACAACTGCATTTGATGATCCCTCTAGTAGTTCTTTTTGTGTCATGTGCACCAGGCGCTTTCCTAGGGGGTCCCAGGGGGGGCATGTATGCCCCCCCCCCCTGGTTACGCACAACATTCGACAACAGGGTTCGGGACAATGCCCCAAATTTTTTTTTTGGGTGGTTTTTGCTATTTTTAGCGGTTTACTAAAAATAATCCCGGTTTTAGGGATTAGGGTTTTGGTATCTACGAAATACCTAAAAACATTGTATATATTGTATAGTGAATGGTTAAATTCGACATAATGAATATAAGAAAGGTTTTCCCGGTTGAGGGTTTCCAGTATAAAATATCTGTGTACTCTGTGTATGAGCCATTGATTAAATTCTGTTTTGCTCAAGAATCTATATGCATTGCTTTACTTCACAGGTTTGAAACTTACATGTGGTATCAGAGCTCATTTTTGGCTTCAGAGGGACACCTTTGTTGTTGAGGGTTTGGTTCAGTCT
>JASDQU010739986.1:153910-167899 GCA_032191745.1 Picea mariana
TCCCTCATAAACAAGTTGTTTCTTCTAAAGAAGCTATATCATATTAGGATGGAAGATGGAGATTCTGTGACAGAACATCTAAATGCCTTTAATAGTCTGGTAAGTCAACTTGGCTCTGTTAATATTACGATTGCAGAAGAAGATAAGTGTATTACTTTGTTATGTTCTTTTCCAGACTCTTGTGTTACCCAGGATTTTGTTCCTCATGATGATGTATTAATGATGGTGTACTCAGGCTCTTCATAAGAACTTTCTCCTGAGAAAAAGTTACTTTCTTCTCTTTCCAGAAATCTCATTTTTGAAGAAGGTTCGTAGGCTGCTAGTATATTTGCCTGTGAGAATGCCTTATTCTCGCATGCTACCTTAAACCAGGGTGCGAGAAGTTCGCACTGTGTTAAAATGCTAGGGTGCGAATTCTTCCTAAAGCATGGAAAAAGATGAATTCTCGATGTTTCTAGAAGGGAATCTTCTAGAAGGATGAGTTGGCATTCGAATGGTTATCCTAGTACTGGATTCCTTGATATTTTGGGATCATTCTTATCCAAATAACTAATTCATTCTCTCCTATATATTGAGGGAATTCTCATGGAAAAGGTTAAGCAATATTCATTGGAGAATTGGTGAAAAGAATTGTGTGAAGGACTGAAGCTTGAACAACAGCTTGGAGACTCTAGCAAGTCTATCAAGGATTTGATCTTCTTCATGCAAGGATTGAGCAAGTGCGTGTGTCGAAGCCAAGAGCCATCGAAAAGAAGTTTGTGACATCAAGGCTCAGGTTGTAAGATTTACTTTTCATTAATATGATACAGTGGCATGTCCCTTTCCCATAAAGCTATTTCCACTTTATTGTGTAATTCCTTGATCATACACATAGGTTAACTGTTGAATATATTGTGCTATCTTCACTTTGGTTGGTTTGTGTTGTCTTGGTCTGGACTTCACGAGAGCACTGGAGCGAAGTAGGAGCAACAAATACCCTAGGAAGCGATAATAAGGTATGTTACTTGTTTCTTCCTCCTAGTTAGTTCAATGGTCAAAACATAGGGAAAGAGTCATGTTCTGTCCTGTTTTGTTCTAGATCCAGGTGGATCTAGGGAGATCAGTTAGTGTCCGCACCTACCGATTAGTCCGATAACAAAATTGGCGACTCCACTGGGGATCAATCCCATTTTCTTTGTGGCTTTTGGTGTTTTTTCTGTGGCCATTTGCTCTGGTTTTACTTTTCTCCTTTCCTATCAATCTCTGAGTCTTCAAGATATCCTGATAGACCCTTTGGGTCCAGAGGCCTTTTTCAATTTTGCTTCATTTTCCAAAATATTGATTATGTTCAGACATTCTCGCACTGTACTTCATTGCAGCCTGTGAGAATAGGTAGAGTTCGCACTCTGTTTTTAGGTTTCAGTGCGAGGTTCTCGCACCCTGCTCATGGGTCACCTGCGAGAATCAATGATTCTCACACTGTGTAATACTACCAGCCTGCGAACTCCTATTTTCAAAATTTTGAATTTGAGTTTTTTCATTTTTAACTGCCCAGATCAGTTTAGATGCCTCATAAAATTTTTTTGGAGCATTGATTGATGTCTTTCTTGTCTTCGTTTGCGTGCATGAACAGTCTTAGGATTTCAAGGCTCTTCTTGTCATTTTTGTCTTGACTTTCGCTTCTTGACTTTTCTTGGCAACACCATACTCTCTGATTTCGGGATCTGAGTGTGTTTGATTAGTTAAGGACTGGTGATCGGTTGAAACTTGAGTTTTATTGTTCTAGATCATTTGATTTGTTTGAAAGTTTACTTTTCTCGTGCATTTGAAAAGACTATATTGGTTTGCTCTTTATTTTTGTTTTCATTGAAATGGTTGTTTGGGTTTGTCATTGCTTGTTCATTTGGTTTTTGATTTTCTGTACTCTCATTGGCATAGTGAGGGTCCTTTTTGAAAAGTGAACAAAAGTTTTTCTTTCAAAAAATTCTTTTAGTTTTCGGAAATGTTGAAAATCAAATTATTGATATTGTTGAAGTTATTGAAAAAAATATGATAGAGACTTGTCATTTGATGCGTGGTTTGTTGCATTTGCATTTTAAAGGAAATTTTGCATTATAATTCAAGGTTGATTTGGAAAACTTTATCTCTCTCCCATACATAGGATTCATTAAACGAAAAACAACACATTTCATTCTTATCCTTGCATTATTGGGTCAGAGTCATACAACATAAGTTTCACTTCCGTTTCCTTTGAGTAAACAATAGCTCTTAATAACACTGCGTAATCATAAAATTTATCTAGTAACTCTTTTCTAGGGCTCTATTACACCAACATTTAGCTAGGCTAGCACTTTGGATTAGGAAGAGAGATACACTCTCCAAAAGCACAAAACACACCATAGCATCTTGTGTTAGGGAGTGTTAAATTTCATTTGCAACATCCTGTCCTGGGACGCCCTTCTCACACAAGGGTCAAGCACAAGGTCGCATTGATATCGACAGAGTTACTCACCCTGCTTTGTTGGTATCAGTGTAGAGATTGCATGTATTACGAGGATCACTAAGAGGTATACCCACAATGGTGAGTGGAAGCCTTTTTAGTTGATTTCGGGCTAGATACCCTGCCCTTGCGTGTGGATCGGACTGTCGACTGTTCCCCCAGGATTTATTGTTGTTGGTGGTGACCTTAGTGGCCTATCTTTCTAGGTTCTTACTCGAGGTGACTGTGGAGGGGAAAGTATTCACGGTACCTGGAATTGGCGTTGACCAAACTCACTCGGGCTCCTTGGAGGGTATACCCATGATTATGTGTGGGAGCTTGCACCAGGGTGTAATTCCGTTAAGCAGGTCGTCAGCGTAACTTTTCCACCTTAGCCCCGCCCCTTCTCATCTTGTTGTTGCGACGTTGGATTTCATCACCAACTAGTGGCTTCGAAATTAGAAGGTCTTGTTTGCTTGGTGTTGCTTCCTAGATTTTGTTTACTAGCGTGTGTTGTTTGTTTCTCGAAGTTGACCATAGGATTTTCTTCGCGAAGTTTGTTACTCATTTACAATAGCTCCTCCACGTCATTTATGTAGAATGCAGGGTTTATCTCTAGAGAATTTGGAAGGTTCACAACCCTTGCGTACAAGCACACTTGGAGGCTCTCCTCGGCAGAGTGAAGTCCCAGTCGTCACCACCCCACAAGTGGAACGCACTGACTCTCTAGAACATTTTAGAATTACAAATACTCGAGAGGACTTTCGACTTAACCCCGATTCTGAGAGACGTTTTATGCGAGCAGACTCTTTTGGAGACTTAATTGTTGTGTATTCCGGATCTCCGACTGGACCTTTTCTCGGTATAGAAGGCCAAAATCCTTTTTGGTCTACAGGTGTTTTCCGACGTGAACTTTTTGGTCCAGGTTCACCTATGATTTCTGAAATTAATCCTCCTGTGATTTTCAAGATCTCTAATCTCGAGACAATACCGTTGACTACTGCTTATCACTTTACTGTCCCTGCTGAAATGGCCCATCTTACATGTACTTCAAGTGTTCCAACCGGATTTCCTGTGGTTAGTCTTGCTCCCATTAACACACCGCAGATGCCCACTGTCAATCTGACACTACCACTTGGATACCGTGCGTTGAGTGCTTCCATTCCTACTCTTGTGCAAACTCCATCCGGCTCTCCTAGTGGTCCTTCTTCTTCTGGGCACTTTCTTCCCAGTTTTGTACCAACACTCCCTCAATTTCCTTTTGGAGGACCTTCTTCATATTCTACTAGCAATCCTAATCCTAGTGGCGTTATTCCGTCATTCACTCCAAGTTATCAATTTTTGGTTGGTGGACAAGTTCCTCAAGGTAGTGTAACTCAACCCCCTCTCAGTTGGCAAATGCCAATTGGGACATTTCCCTCAATTGGTACACCACCTTCAATGGGAGGGGAAACCCCACCTTATGGGAAAAACATACCTCCGTCCTTGGCCCAGTATTGGAATCAATTGATACAAAATTATTCTCAATTGACTGGGGGGAAGCAGTTTCCAACTACATCCACAACACCCCCTAGTTTGGGCCAACCATATCCAGGTTCATTTAATCCTATTTGGGGGTCGAATGCTCAAAATCAAGCCTCTGTTATAGGGTATAATCTGATGAGCTACTATCCTATCCAACAACCACTGAATATGCTTGGATCTTCACACTATATGCAGACTGCTTATGGTCCTACTAGTTTGCCGACAGGGCTTCCTCCCCAAAGCCACCAGTACCCGCAGGTGAATCGACAATTACCCTTTATCGCCACTTTAAATATTTCGGATTTGTCAAGGATTTTAAATGATCCTATTCGTCACTCTCCCCAATGACCTGTTATTCCAGCAAAGCTTCCATCGGAAATTCCTAAATTCGACGGCAAAGTGGGAGAGGACCCAAACAATCACGTTATGACTTTTCACCTATGGTGCTCATCCAACTCATTGATGGATGACTCTATTCATTTATGTCTTTTTCAACGAACCCTCATAGGTTCTACTGTGAAGTGGTATATCGAATTGCCACGTGGTTTCTTCTCTGACTTCAACACCCTCGCTATGGATTTCCTTACGCATTACGAGTTACCGATCCGTTATGATACGGGAACTAAGATTTTGACTTCCTTCAATTAGAACAAAGGCACTCATATATCTGATCACATCCATGAGTGGCGAAGGAGACGACGTCTCATTAAACTTGAGCTCCCCGATCAGTTACTGGAAGAATGGTTTACAAAATCATTTGTGAACGAAATCAGTAAGGATATTTCCATGGGTGGCGTAGTCACAGAAGAGCAGGCTATAAGTCGTTCTCAATATCTTGATCTCGTTTACTAAAAAATGGGAACCCTTTACGATTTAATACCTGATTTATCTCATCCTAATACTTCCATCACTTCAACTACTCTAGCTGCCTCGCATGCAGTTGATGGTGTGATTGGTACTGCCGAAGCCCAATCACATTCCGCTTCAAGTACAAACCCCAAATCTTTTTCTTCTAATGTTCAAAATGCTCCGTCTCCTACCCCTCCCACTGGAAAGACCTCTGAGGTAAATGTCGTTCAATCTACCCCAGCTAGTAAAAAAAAATCTAAAAAGGGAAGAGGTAAGAATAAGGAGGGAAAAAATACTCAAGCAGAGAAAACCAAAACTACCCCTGTTGATGATCGGGATAAGCGCAAACCATGATACCCTTGTCTTATCTATGGTGATGATCACTACACGAAGGATTGTCCACGACGTGATGAGGTTACTAAGTTCCTTGAAGGAGCTCCAAAACCAACTACACCGGCCGTTTTGTCCCAACCCTTCCTGTCTCAACAACATGCTCAGTTGGTCATCCATGACCAACCCTCTTCTTCTACTACATCATATGTTTTGATGTGTACTGGTGATTCTATGCAGAAAAACATTGCACTCACTACTCGAGCCAAAGATTATTCTCCCTCTAAGGAGAAGGTTGATGATTTACCTCCTTCCTTGGTCCAACCCTCTCCCACGACTCCACCTACCCACGGTCCTCTTCATCTCGAACGACCGAGCCTTGACACAGTTCTGTGACCCCCCCTAAAGGGTGTCGTTCGAAAATCGGCTTTCAATCCTCATGCTCGTGCGGCCCAGAATTACAGCATTGTTGAAGATCTCACCCAAGCACCTTCTGCGATGTCATCCCTTGAAGTCCTTCAAACTTGTCCAGCACAACGGAAGGCACTGTTGAAAGCTATTGGTGGAATTGATCCAATGGATACGAATTTAATAGTCTTTGACTTGGAAAATCACATTCCAAGGTTACCCCCTCAACTCGCGTTCTAGATTCAAGTTGTTGTCTCTGACAAGAACATTTGCCGAACTATTATCGATGAGGGTGCCTCGACGTGTGTCATGTCTCTTGCTTGCAGGAAAGCCATTGGCTCTCCTTCTTTGAATGAATCACAAAACACTCTTAAAGCCTTCAATGGCTCTGGTTTTAAGCCCTACGGTGTTCTTCCTTCCTTGCCTATCATGCTAGAAGGTAAAATGGTCCAAGTCGAAGTGGAAGTCTTCGATGCTCCCCTTGATTATAATCTTTTGCTTGGTCGTAGCTGGATCGATTCCATGCGCACTATTGTGTCGACACTTTTCCATGTAGTACGTTTCCCTCATTACGGAAAGGTTGTTACTGTCGATCAACTTGCCTTCTTCAATTCCGATACTTGTACTGGAAACGTACCGTTTATTGCTAAAACCCCACCGGGTTATGAGAACGTCGGTGTAGGCCTTCTAAAGGACTCCTCATTAATGGGTACTTTCCCCATTCCACCGCCCGATGTTCCACGCTCGTCTGTGGCTTCTATCAATATGATCTCCACTTTGCTTCATGAAATTCCTGCGTCTTCTGACCCCTGGATAGTCCCTGAACCTAGAGATCATTTTCATTTCGACGACGAAATGCCGTTAAGTCCAGTTGAATCTACCTATCAGGCCATTCAATTGGTAACACCTTCTACCTCCTCTCTTGATGCGTTGCCTCCCGATCCTTTTCGTGTTATTTTTCCCACTGATGAGATGATCATGTCCGTCATGGAGGACACCCCTTGGGACGATGGGCGTCATTGTTCCATCCTCTTTCTGGAGCAGCACACTCTTGAGAACTATCAACAGATTTTGACCCCGTCGACTGTTGTCGTCATATCAACCGTTCCCGAGTCTGCACATGATGTGTTTGCTAAAGGGAACCTAAGTAATATCTCTTCCACGATTCCCATTGACATATCTATTAAACCTGGAATCGTCGAAAATGTCCATATTGGAGCTTCATGTTCCCCTGACGAAATAGTCACCTATACATCCCTGTTCAAAGAGTTTCATGACATATTCGCTTGGAGCTACGAGGAAATGCTGGGTATCGACCCTGAAATTGTAATTCATGAGATTAAGACATATCTTGATGCTAAACCTGTCAGGCAACGCTTTCGTCCAGTTCACCCACGTAAAGTGACTGCTATAAAGCTCGAAGTCGAGAAACTTCTGAAAGTTGGCTTTATTTATTCGGTGGCTCTCATAGTCTGGGTTTCCAATCTTGTCCTGATTAACAAGAAAGGAGGCACCATTTGTGTATGCGTTGATTATAGGGATATTAACAAAGCTTGTCCCAAAGACAACTTTCCTACCCCTTTCGTCGATCAGATTGTCGATGACTGCGCCAGAAGTGAAATCTTCTCTCTCAAGGATGGTTTCTCTGGTTATAATCAAATTAACATTGCTCCCGAGGATCATCATAAGACTGCTTTTATTTGTCCTTGGGTTACTTTTGCCTATCGAAAACTTCCCTTCGGTCTCAAGAACGCTGGCGCAATGTTTCAACGTGCTATGTATTATGCTTTCCATGATATCAAGCACATCGTTCAACCATATTTGGACAATTTACCCGCTCATTCAATGTGCCGAGTCGATCACCCAACTCACCTCCGGGCCATTTTCGTTCGCTTTCAGTTCTATCGTATACGTTTGAATCCTCACAAATGTGTGTTTTGCGTGGAATTTGGCCATCTTCTAGGTTTTATTGTTTCGCGTCAAGGGATCCGAGTGGACCCTTTAAAGGTTGAGGTGATACTTAATCTCCCTCCTCCTTCTACACTTCGCCAGTTGCAAAGTTTGCATGGGAAAGAAAACTTTCTTCATTGTTTTATCCCAAACTACACCGAGATTACTCGTGGATTTACGCAGCTATTAAAGAAATATTTAGAGTTCGTCTGGGATACCATTGCCAACAATGATTTTGAAGCTTTGAAGTTATCCCTAACGCGAGCTCTGCTTCTCTTCCCCCCCGATTATAGTTGCAATTATTTCCTTTACCTTGCTGCCTCAGATTACACTATTGGCATGGTTCTCGTCCATGAGGATGATGCGCATGACGAACATGTTATTTATTACTTGAGTCGAAGGCTCACGCCAACTGAAATCAAGTATCAACATGTCGAAAAACTGGCCTTGGCTGCCGTTCAAGCCATCCAACACTTCCGGCACTATATCCTCTCACGCAAGACTACGGTGATTTCTCATTGTAACCCTATGCAACATATTTTGACACATCAATTGCTAGGGGGCATATAATCCAAATGGATTGTGATACTCCAGAAGTTTGACTTGGAATTCGACTGCGCCAAGTCCAAGAAATCCTTAGTTTTTGCTGAGTTGATATGCGATTTTCCCCACTCTGCAACAAAAAATGTAGCAGTTGATTCATTACCCGATGAATCTCTTTTCCTTATTAGCACTGATGATCTTTGGTATGGGGATATAATTATATATCTCCAAACCTAGAATTTCCGGCCTACTTTGTCCAGTACTGAACGACGTCGAATACGCTATCAAGCTCGTCAATACATTATCCTCGGTGATACTCTTTATTGTCGGGGAATTGACTCTGTTTTTCAACATTGCTTAAGGTTCGACGAAGCCAAGAAATCTCTGAATGACTGCCATTCCAGAGCATGTGGTGGTCATATGTCTGGGTAGGCTACTGCCCAGAAGATCTTATGTGCAGGGTATTTTTGGCCTTCTTTGTTTAACGACTGCATTATTGCTGTTCAGAAATGCCATGCCTGCCAGGCCTACAATCAAAAAATTCGGTCTCATCCTGCTCCTCTTCATCCTGTGGTCTCTGTTGGTCCCTTTTCGAAATGGGGCATCAATTTCATGACATGTCACCCTCACTCGGTCAGGGGGCATGGTTACATCATTGTAGCTGTTGATTACTTTACGAAATGGGTCGAGGCGATGCCGACATTTGACAACATTGGAAAGACTACAACATTGTTTCTTTTTAATCACGTCATAGCTCATTTTGATGTTCCCCAAGCTATTGTCACTGATCACGGTAGCCACTTTAGGAATTTTATGATGTTTGAACTTACTGAAAAGTTGGGTCTTCACCATGATAACTCAACGCCCTATTATCCACAAGCCAATGGTCAAGTCAAAGCGATTAACAAAGTTCTCATTACTATGCTTCGACGAATGATAGGGATTCATAAAACAAGTTGGCACACAATGTTGTTTTCAGTGTTGTGGGTGTACCGGACATCCGTCAAGTCCGCTACTCGGTTTACACCTTTTCGATTAGTCTATGGTGTGGAAGCCATTCTTCCTATAGAATGTGAGATACCCTCTTTGAAACTAGTTGTTGAACTCCTACCCAACACTTCTGCTGAGGAAGAACGTCTATTGTATCTTATGCGATTAGACGAAACTCGATGTGATGCCACCCTAGTAATAGAAGCCCAGAAGAAATGTGTCAAGGCCCAATATGACAAGCATGTCAAGCCTCACGTTTTCTCTGAAGGTGATCTTGTTCTTCTCTATGAACAATATTGAGATGTGTTAGGAGCTGGGAAATTTGAACCCATGTGGCGAGGTCCTTATATCGTTCGACGAGTTTTGGAAAAAGGAGCGTATGAGTTGGTAGATTACGATGGTATCCCTTTGAGTGAACCCAGGAATGGGTTGTACTTGAAGAAGTACTATGCATAAAATCATCTGTGCACTAGTACATGTATTTTTATTGTATCATACATTTTGTGTGTTACTATAGTTTGCTTTTGTCGTTATTTGGTCTCTGCCCTTATGTGACATTGTGTTTGATTTCCAGATGTCAGAGTCTTCGCTACCCTATATTGGCTTCACTGATAGTGCTAGCCGTAGTACTCAGAACCTTGCTTCTGCTGCATGGGCAATTTACGCCCCTACAAATGAAATTGTCTCTTTACGTGGTGTGTGCCTCGGCCATGCGACCAACAATATTGCAGAGTATAGCGTCGTTATTGAATTATTGGTTGATGCCATCTCACTCAGAATTCGTCATTTGGTTGTGCGACTTGATTTGCATCTTGTAGTACTACAGTTAAGTAATGTCTACTCTATCCGAAGTCCTACTTTTTTACGGGTGTATTTGCAAATTCGCCTCTTGGAATGTTATTTTAATCACATTGAATATCAGCATATTCCTAGATGTCTAAATACATTAACAGATGCATTGGCTAATTATGTATTGGACAGACATTTGAATCATTTATAAATCAATCACATCAATATTCACGCAATATAAGGTAAACCGGTAGAAGCCGTCTGTATATATAACGATCAAAAGAGTTTTTTACAAAAAATTTGTCCGAAGACCAAAATGTCAAAATCTGAAGCTCATAGCTTCTACAAAGTGACATCATGGATGACGTTCACGGTAACGCATGACTTCCCTAGCAACCCTATGGAGTAGTTGACTCATGGATGTTGATACTCCTACAGTATGACACTGATCACGTCATGGAACCTCTTCCAGAGTCATGTCTGGAATGTCTGCAGTCAGGCCCTATAGATTCTATTCCACCACTTGATAATCCTCAGCATACTGTGGTGTTGCCACTACCTCTCCTCGCCGCTAGATGGGAGAAGTGCCGGGAGGTCTGTAAGGTCCAACATCTATGTTATCAACAAATGATTTTGTATTATTTTTTGGATGAGCATATAAAACAAAAACATTTGAATATGATAAAAATTCACAAAACATTTAAAAAAGAAAAATGTGTGTACCTCTTACCAAGGTCCCCCCACTGAGCATCCTATGGTAGTGCTAAATCCGGATCTCCTCGGAAATCCAAGCCGGCATAGGCATAGTCATCAACCATTAACAACTGTGGTTGAAGCCAGTCAAAGAAAGTATCATCATACTTGATGATTGGTCCAGCCACGTGCCGAGCCATAAGCTGACACCATCTCAACATCCTGGGATCCCTAGGACCCGGTATGTTCCACTCAACCTGCAATCTCAGTAATGGGACCCTCTCCAAGAAGAAGGACACCAACAAAGATCCGTACCCGAATTGCTTCAGGTTGCCTCGTTTGCATTTGGTCAGTTGTCTTTTTATACTGTGAAGCACAACATCTGCCCAGTTGAACACCCGCGACTTAGTACACTCAATAGCATACTGGAAGTAACTCTGTAATTCCATATGAGGAGAATAACTCCCATCCATCCGAGCTATGGTGAATAGGATAGTACGGAGGGTCAAATCTCGTACCCTCCAAATCACTACTTTTCCTTTCTTTCTCTCAGCCTCGGGAACACAGTGTAAACGATAGTACTCACTCATCTGCAGCCCACCACCTCTGCTACCAATCAGGCTCACATAGTACCCCTGCTGGGACAATCCGGTCAAAAAGTAAATGTCCTCAATGTCTAAGGACAGTGTGTGGACCCCCACCTGAAATACCTGTTGATCAGGGTCCCACATGCGTACTAGGTACTCTAATAGTCTGACTTGGGCCCTCATACCCGGGATGCGAAAGTACTTCAAGAGTCCACAGTCTCTCAAAGCAACAATAGTAGGTGGATGATTTTCGGCCATTGCATAGTCTTCTTCATGTTCCCTTTTGCACCATTCAAGCACCATTTTGTTGGCCAATTATCTGCATTAGGAACACAAAAAGAAGTTTAGCAACCTTTTTCATGATTTAGTTCTTGATCATTGGGTAAATTTCTTAAAAAAATTTTGAGCTTTGCGGTTCTCGCAGGTGCCCTGTGTGCACAGTGCGAGAACCTCGCAGGTGGCCTTAGGCTCACCGACGAGAATGCCTCATTCTCGCAGGTCCCGTATGGCCTGCCTGCGAGAATGGCAGCGTGCAAGTAGGGATCCATAAATCAACTTAAAAATGACTTTTTAACCAATGAAATTGCAAATTTAAACCATGAAAATGTTAAGGACAAAGAGCCTACCTTACTGTCACAGACGGCTCGCTGAATGGTCTCTCGTAGCTCCCGCAATCTGACGCCGAACTCTGAGGGTAAAAGAGGGGTTTTTTGGAGCTCAAATAGTGGAAAGGTAAAAATGATGTGGTAAAAAGAGTATTTACTCATTTTTATTTACTTTTACTATGTCATTTGGTTTTTTATGCTTATTTATATATTAAATCCTAATCCCTAATGTCATTTTGAGTGAACCTTTTGCAAGCGTGATGATTTTGATGATCATATACAGGGATACAGACATGATTTTCTTTGTTATCGTGTGTTTTTGATTGTTTTTTATTGTTTTTGATGTTTTTTTATATAAAAACCTCGAGCGTGGTCTTTGTCCGTTCTTGCACTTGAAAATATATGAGAACGTGATCGAGCATACTTTTATCACTTTTTCGGGCTCAACAAGGTTATACGAAAAATGAACCCCCCTGGAGTCCTCTTTAAGCTCTTTTCAGACTCTCTAAACATGAAAAGATAGCTGAGCGACCTTGCTATTTTCACACTCGATAAAGTATTTGAAGTAAGCATCTGGTGAGCGATAATTTATCTCTTTTTTGGTCTCGTCCAGACTACTTTACGAAAAAGGAACTGAGAGAGTTCTCTTTTATGTGTTTTTCCAAACTCTATAATCATGAAAAACCTTCGAGTTTTCTAGCTCTGGACTCGTTAAACAAACACTGCCAGACCCATGATGGGACCGAACCACTCCTTCTTAGGGTTCATCAAAAATAATCTGAGGGACTCATCCGAAGGATGAGCTTACATCAACAAGCATATGTTATCCTCCTCAAGCTTGCGTAAAAATAAAGAGGTAGTCACCAGAAATGGTGGGGGAAAATTTTGGAAAGGGATATGTTTTCATCTTCGTATTTGTTGTGGGGAAATTCTACCCTACGGACTAACAAGCTAGGGTTTAAACTTGCATGCAGATCATGACCCTTTAAGAATTACTTTTAACCTTCTACCCCAAACCTAAAACCCTTTTTCACATGCAAACATGGGAAGAACCAACTAACCTTTTGATCGATGGTTGGTGTAGATCCTCCGTTGAGCTTTATCCCGTTGCTTCTGCTGCTCCTTCCAAAAAGAGATCCTGCAATTAAGACAAAACAACACATGCATGCTATTGTTCTACTAGAGGATTAGAGATTAAACATAAATCAAATGAAACACATAAGACTCGTGCATTTGGGAAGGAAAAAGTATCTTTTTATTAATCTCAAGATGAATCAACTTACAATGATTATAGAGACCGGCCACTGTTCCTTGATCCTGATCCTGGGCTCCTCCTCTTCTTTGTCCTCCAACTGCTTTGCTTGAATTCTCCTAAAGCTTGAGGAAAGGCTAAAGGGTTGGGACAAAATGGATTCGGCAATTTGGCATAGTTTCTTTGCTATGATTTTCCTCCTTTGAATAGTACCCCTACCCCTTCTTTTATAGGCTAGAAGGAGCTAGGGTTTTAGACGAACTCTCGGCCATGCATGGTGGGGAGTTCCAGTTAACTGACCAAAAGCTTCTCGTTCCGTCGACAACTTTCCTGATTTTTTGCTTTGTTAGGTAAACGCTTGCTGTAGTGGGCCAACCCACATTCCAACGTGTGCAGTATAAGGCCTGCCAGCGTTCCAACGCGCCCAGTGATAGGTTGGGGCGTGGGCTACTTAATTTAGGAGGTTTTTGAAGAGTTTGTTCAGCATGGCTTTGGCAATGAAGGGAAATGAGTAGGCCTGATGCCAGGTAAGCATGAATGGTGCAATTTAGGGTTATAACAGATGCCCCCTAATGTGTGAGGTCAGAAGAGCATCTGATGGCCAAAATACATTACCAATTCTTTACCAATCTGTACTGATATGCTGAAGGAGTGAGCCCAGGAATCAGGAATCAGGAGGTGCCGTCTGCAAAAATATCAAATGTCTCACCGAGGCGGGCATACCCATGCTCGAAATAAATTAGAACCATGGCTACCAATCAAATACACTGTAGATCCATGTCAATAACTATAAAGAGTAGCCGCGAACAATACACAGCGGAGCTACATCTCGAAATCAGAAAGATATACAAAGAAAGTATCCATCTCTCAGAAGCTGATTCAGCCTAATGGCTGTACTTCAGAGCTCGAGCAAAAACTTCAAAATCTTCTAAACTCGGGTAGGAGTGTAATATGAGTGTACAATTGCACTGCCCAGAGGTCTTCGACGACTTGTCTGTTGTGGACTTGATA